>PVJS01001502.1:27353-96972 GCA_004027185.1 Glis glis | reverse complement strand
TACTTTATTTTTGAAACCGGGTCTCACGAAGTTGCGGAGGACCTCACTAGGTAGAGAGAGAGAGAGAGAGACAGAGAGAGAGGGAGAGAGAGAGAGAGAGAGAGAGAGATCAATAGATCGAGCGCGCGCACGCGCATGCGCGCTGAGGCTGGCCGCGAACCCGGATCCTCCGGTCTCCGCCTCCCAAAGTACTGGGATTACAAGTGTGCGCCACCACGCCCGGCTATTTTTTTATTTTGAAACAGGGTCTTGCTAAGTTGCCTATGGCCCTGCTAATTTGCTGAGGCTGGCCTCGAACCTGCCATCCTCTTGTCTCAGACTCCTGGGATTACAGGCATGCACCACCACGCCCAACTTCAATAAATATTTTTAAATGAATGAACAGCATATGTAGATATTCAATGATTTAAGATCTCAATAATAAAAATTCCAAATACGAAAAGAAACCCAGGTAATTTGGAAATGATCACTGAAAATAAGAAACAGTCCTGTGAGTTTACAAGTTTGGTCCAGGTCAAAGTGAATTGAGATTTGGAAATCTTATCTCGACTAACTAAAGGAGTTCTGATTAGTAAGCCACAAGCTATGCCATTTCACATCTCTGAGTTTCAGTTTCTGCTCCTCTAAATTTACCCAGGGCAGTGGGAGATGGTTAGAATTCATAATTCTAAAGGGGCATATAAAATTCTATGATACTGTGAAATATACAGCCCCATGCTAAGGCATTTATATGTATGTTTATTCGTTTTTACTCCAGATGAAAACAGGGCAACTTGTAGATAATTCACTATCAAGATTGGCAATGTGGTAGAGGCTCTTGAATGTCCTCCAATACCCTTTCTTCCTTCTTCCTGTGCACGCTGGGAGGTTACATTTCCCACCCTTCTTTACAGCATGGTGTGGCCATGTGTCCATCATGTCCTCGGGGATGAAATATTAGCAAATGGTATGCACGGCTTCCAAGGAAGGCTCATAAAAATCTCTCGTGTGAATCAGGCATAGTGGTGTACACTTGTAATACCAGTACTCAGGAGTCTGAGACAGGAGGATTGCAGGTTCCAGGCCAACCTTAGCAACTTAGTGAGACCCTCCACAACTTAGTGAGACCCTGTTTCAAAATAAAACATGAAAGAGAGCTGGGGGTATAGCTCAGAGGTAGAATGCTCCTGGGTTCAATCCCTAGCATGCACACACATACACACACACACACACACACACACACACACACAACCTCACGTGAATTCTTCCAAACTATTGCCCTTCCGACTGTCTAAAATTATGACATAAGCCGGGCATGGTGGCGCACGCTTGTAATCCCAGTACTTGGGAGGCTGAGACTGGAGGATCTAGGTTTGCGGCCAGCCTCAGCTAATTCCGCAACTTAGTAAGACCCTGTTTCAAAATAAAGAATAAAAAATAGGGCTGGGGGTGTAGCCTGGAGGTAGAATGCGCCTGGATTCAATCCCCAGTACCGCACCCCCACAAAAAAAAACAAAAAAAAAATTATGACATGATGAACACACACACACTCTCTCTCTCACTCGCTCTCTCTCTCTCTAGAAACCATATATCAACCATATGTTGAACATGATGGAGCTGCCATCAGTCTGAAATTCCTGATTAACTTTGTGCCTTAGAGCACCTATTCTCTGGCTCACCCCAGAAAATTCAAAGATAGTTCTCCATGTCTCTCATTTTTTTGCATGTCTCAGGAGCAGAAACATTAAATGTCTTTGTTTCAGACTATTCTTTTCAAGAACATTTGTATGGTGATTAACCTTGAAAGACAGATAGAGTCTCTCTTGTAAGCAAAGGGCAGATTTGTTTATCATCCAGTATAATAAAGATAATGTCTCCCTCTAGGGCAAAGGGCAGGTTTGCTTACAGCTCATTATAAAATTTCTGGGTTCCCCAAGTTCAAAGATCCTCAACTCTGACTCAAACTCACTCCAGGAACAGCATTCACCAGGGATACTTAATATCATTTTTATGGGACTTGAGGAACAGAGAGAACTGACAGCCTCGCACAGTGGTGCATGCCTGTAATCCCAGAACTTGGGAGGCCGAGACAGGAGGATCACAGGTTCGAGGACAGCTGGTGGCAATTTAGCAAGAACCTGTTCCAAACTAAAAAAAATATAAAGGGCTGGGGGTATAGCTAAGAGGTTGAGCACCCCTGTGTTCAATACACACACACATACACACAGACATACACATACACAAAATAAATCAATAAGGAATCCAAGTAAATGACCCATTTGCAAATAAGAAGATGAAAATAAAGGATATGGCCGGGCATGATGGTGCACACCTATAATCCCAGTACTTGGGGGGCTGAGACTGGAGAATCGCAGGTTCAAGGGCAGCCTCAGCAACATAGCAAAACTCTGAGCAACCTAGTGAGACCCTGTTTCAAGAAAACAGAAAATAAAAAGGTTTGCGGATGTAGCTCAGAGATAGAATGCCTCTGAATTCAATCCCCCATACCACAAAGAATTTTTTTTAAAAAAAGAAAAGAAAGGATATGAGTCTGTTAAATGAGGTAATTGAATTAAATACATTTCAATATGTATCAAGAGTAGTTAGGGTTTGAATGTATGTGCTCTTCTAAGATGCATATGTTGAAATTGAATCCCCAATAGAACAGTATTATGCGGTGAGGCCTTTTTGTGGTGATTAGGTCATGAGGACTCCACTCTTGTGAATGGGATTAGTGACTTTATAAAAGGACTTGAAGCCAGGCATGGTGGTGCATGCCTGTAATCCCAGTACTTGGGAGGCTGAGACAGGAGGATCACAGGTTCATGGCCAGCCTCAGCTACTTAGTGAGGTCCTCTGCAACTTAGTGAGACCCTATTTCAAAATAAAGAATAAAAAATAGGGCTGGGGGTGTAGTTCGGAGGTAGAATGCCCCTGGCTTCAATCCCCAGCACCACACACCCAAAAAAGGACTTGAGGGAGCCCATCTGGCATGTCTTTTCCTTTCGCCCTTCTTCCATGTGAGAACACAGCAATAGGTACCATCTTGGAAGCAGAGCACACTCCTTAGACACTAAATCTGCTGGTGCCTTTATCTTGGACTTCTCAGCTTCCAGAACTGTGTGAATGAATTTCCATTATTTAAACCACCCAGCCTAACGTATTCTATTATAGCAGACAGAATGGACTTAAGATAGGTTTCCTAGTTGTAAAAGATATCTGTTGAAAATAACGTCCCATGTTCAGACATGACATTTTGTACACAGACATTCACTGTTTTATAATCTCATTCCTCCTCTTTGAAGAGTTAAAAGGCACATTACCTTATTGATGATTCTGGAGAAGGCCTACAGCAAAGAAAAATGTTTGAATTATTTAACCGGCAGCACTTCCTAAACTTTTTCAGTATAACCCTTCTTGACGGTCTCTGAGATGAGTGTTCCATGCAGTGTACTTCAGTCAGTATTCTCAATGCTGTGACCCACAAAACCTGATGACAACAACTTAGAGGAAGGGAGATTTATTTTCTCACACTTCTGGAGATTTCAGGGGTTCAGTCCATATTAGGCCAGGTGAAGTCTGTGGAGTTCAGGGCATTGCAGGGAGAACAGAGAGAGAAGAGCACGAGGGCTCTGTTGTCACATCATGGAGGCCGGAAGTGAAGAGAACTAACGAGGAGAGGAGGGACCATATATAATCCCAAGGCCACACCTCCAGGGACCCCTCCTCAGCAACTAAGCCCTGCCTCCAACATGGCCGCCTTGTCTCCATGAGGTCTAGGGTGACATTCTAAATCCAAACCATAACACAGGGCAAAGGGAAAATGTGGGGTTAATTTCTGAAATCCCTGTATAATTCAAATTTCTAAAAATATCTGAGATGCACATTTATTCATTTATTAGGCAAATGTGAATAAATTTGGTACTTCTTAAGCTTAAATGTACAAACAAGTCACCCAGGAATCTAGTTTAAAAATGTAGATTCTGATTCAGAAAATCTGGGTATCGCCTGATATTCAAACAAGTCCCCAAGTAATGTCATTACTGCTGGTCCACAGATCAGTCTTTGAGTAGCAAGGATTAAGACAACACAGGATATAGAAAAATAATAGTCGCACTTGATGATTGTTTTAAAACATGTATAAAATTGCTAGAAAAGGATATGTTACTGCAAATAAATTTTAATCATATATTTAAGGAAACATGGTCCCAATCTGTTGCCTCATACTAGACAGCTTGGGGTAATTTTGGAATTTCTCAATTTGCTTGATGAATTAAGAAACATTTTTTTACTTAGTAGAAAAGTGTATGGAAATTAGTTTGGGATTCTGCACCATCATGAAGTCTATTCCCACTTTAGAAGTTTGAACAGAGACAGGGTCTTCAATAAAGACACTGATAGTTTGTATAACAGCCCAGCAGAGGGGATTAATCTGGACATATTGTTACTTATATGCTCTGGACTAGAAATGACTAAAACATTGTTTCTCTCTAGAAAAAAAAAGTTTCTATTTTTCTTTCTTTTGTTTTCTCCTAGCTCACACTTGAACTTTCTGTTCCTCTATTTCAAGAATCATCTTCTCTACTTTGCCCTAACAGTTCTGTGTAGCAGAGTTTTTTCAACAAAATATGAAGGTGTGTGAGATCAGGCAGAAAGGTTATAAGGAGATGAGGTTCTAAGAGCATAAAAACTTAATATCAGTGAAATGACTTCCAGGAATAAAAATGAGAGAAAGTTTGTCATGTGCTAATTAAGGAGTTTGATATGTGTGAATTTGTTTCCAATTATGAGATCTGAATCCAATAATGAATTCTTTGAACCTGTTTCTGAAGTAACCTGTTTAGTGCTAGCATAAAATTTCATACCAATCTCTAAATAAAAATAATTTGCAACCTTCATGATACGTGAGAGAAAAAATGTCAAAAGTTACACTGATTCTCTCAATGGAAAAATAATTGTAAAAAATATTTAAAATCATAAGCATCTGGGGAAAATTACATGAAATAAAAATGAAAGAAAGTGCATCTTTCCTATAAGTAGACAATAAGGAAATAATTTAGTATGTGGGTTCATAAAATCATGAGAATTATTTCCCTTTCACTTAGATTTTGGTTGACATTGTATTTCCACTCTTGGTGGAACTTTATTTAAAATAAGCCTTTTTTTTTTGGTGGTACTGGGGATTGAACCTAGGGGCAATCTACCTCTGAGCTACAGCCCTATTTTATTTTATTTTGAAACAGGGTCTCACTAAGTTGCAGAGACCTTCACTAAGTTATTAAGGCTGGCTGAGAACCTGTGATCCTCTGTCTTAGCCTCCCAGGTATTGGGATAAAATAAGCCTCAGCTTAAGACAGCTTTTGCAAATGAGTCTGTGGAAGCAGTACTAGTTATACCAATGGAACTTGGAAATATACCACATTTGTTTTTTTATTGAAATGGAAGAAATGTTAATTGATCACAACTTTGTCAACGTAGTGTATGAGATTAAGCATACATAGGGAATAGATAAGAAGCTCAGCAGAAACCAGATGACACACCCAAGTGAATAGTTCAGGGGAGTTTAATAGACCATTTGCAAAGGTGTGGGCAGAGTTTAGAGAAATTGGTAAGGAATAGGGTAGTTCTAGGGTGGGGGGAGCAGGGAGCTATTGACTTGCATGGGCCTCAACAGGCAAAAAAGCAGCAACCAATGGATCCCAGGTTCTGTTCTTCAATGGAGAAGGCCACAAAAGACACGGAAGCAGCTAGTGAACAGCATCCTGACAGAGGAACCTAAGGAATAAATACCCAGCCTCCTGTTAGGGTTAGATATAGAATGTCCCCTGGAAGACCTCATGTATTGATGTTCAGAGTTGATGTAATGAGTGGATAAATCTGCTGTGAGGGGTTTACTGGGTGGTAACCTAGGTAGGTGGGGTATGGCTGGAGGAGGTGGGTCACTGGGGTGTGGCCTTGGACACTGTGCTTGTGTTCTTGCTTGCTGTTTCCAACCTCCATGATGTGAGAGCAGAGCACTTGCTCTATCCCTCTCTCTGCCTTCCACCACCATGCCCTGAGCTTGGCCGACTTTACCCAGCCTCACATGGACTGAACCCCTGAAATCTCCAGAACTGTGAGCAAAGAAATCTTCTCTAAACTGTGGTGGCCAGGTGTTTTGGAATGACAGCACTGAGAATCCTGACTGAAACAACTCCTAACATCCATTCAAACTGGATGTTTGTCCTTCCCTTTCCTAAACCAAACAAGGCTTGCACCAAACAAGGTCAGCCTTCTGAATCAGGGACAGAGAAGACTGAAGTGCAGAAGTGGAGGGATATGTGGATGAGAAGTGGAACAGGGGTACACAGCAGTGCAGGAAGAGGATCTGAGCATTTACACACGGGTTCATAAAGGGCTCATGCTCAGGGCTTCAGGCTAATGCTAATGAAGAAAAATATGGCTAAAGGCACTTCTGAAAACCCAGAACATTGCATAAACATGTTTATTTCTCCTTATGTGCAAGAGTACCCATGCTGTGTTTGCTGAGCTGAAGTAAAATGTTCCAAGGCATCCTACACTTTCCTTTGCATTAAGAGAAGAGCTAATGGGTCTTAAAATAAGAAGCCCATCAGACCTTTGTTTAAAATCTCTCCTGCTCACACTTTCTTGCAGCAGATTTTATAATTGATATATTAGATATTAATAATATACATCATTATAATTAATTAATAAACCATCCTTATTCCCTTATGGTGCCTTTCTTGGCTTCCAAATTTCACCAGAAAAAGACACTGGTTATTTATTTATTTTTGAGTAGAAGTGTAAATTGTTGATGATGGCATTGGTGGTGATGATGATGACGATAATGACTATAGTCATCACGTAGGTGCCAAAGTTCCTAGGAGGTATATACTACTATTTTCTCCATTTTAATTTTATGTAGGTGAAAAACTAAGGCTAAAGGAAGTCCATTAACTTCTTCAAATCCTATCACCAAAAATGATTAGAGGTTTTGAAACTGCCAATCTATCTATCTACAGTTCACCTAAATATTCTGTTGCCTTTTTCTCTGGAAACAATGCATTATATATCTTATTTTAATATTGAGAAAGATGATTGGTGGTCTTTGAAACTTTTGCTTGAAAGCTAATCAAATAAAAGATAAAACTGCCAAAGGTGGAGGACGAGCAAGAGAAAAGACATCAAAGACAGGGTGAGTTGAGTTGGGATGGCAGACAAGGAAGGTTCTAAACTGATTTCAGTCTACTTGCCAGCTCCAGCCATCCATAAATATTCTCTGTTCTGTGTCTTTCCATTTAAACTGGACATTTGTCCTTCCCTTTCCTAAATAATTGCTGCAAACACTGAGGAGCTAAGTTTGATAATTTTGTTGAATCTGTGTTCAAGTCCTACATACAAAGCTCTAATAGAATGGTTTTTGCCACAGGCCTTAAACTTGTCCCATGTCAGTTTTGTTCAGCAAAATTCTAAAAATATGATGAAATTCTGTAATGTGTATATGGCCTCATTGTATCTGTCAGTGTAAACCTGTTTTACTAATGTGTTAAAATAACTTTTTTAAGCCCGGCGTATTGGTGCACACCTGTAATCCTAGTATGCGGGAAGCTGAAACAGGAGGATCTCCAGTTTGAGGCCAGCCTTAACCACTTACAACTCAGCAACTTAGTGAGACCTTGTTTCAAACTAAAAAATAAAATAGGGCTGGGGGTGTAGCTCGGAAATAGAATGCTTCTGGGTTCAATCTCTAGTACCAAAAATAAAATAACTTTTGAAAAGCATCAGTATAAAACATAGGGGTTATCTACATTATTTAGACTTCAATGTTTAAAACATTATAAAGAAACAAATAATAATTCTCCCTCTACTCTGAAACATCAAAGGGTAAATAGCCAATAACACATGACTTAGCCCTCTCCACAACAAGACACTTCTTCATTTCTGGACTACGTAGCCTCTTTTCTCTATCTGATGACAGTCCAAATAATATGTAAAAGTAGAACCCTTCAGTTAGTTAATGACTTGTTAACAGCTCAGACAAAAAGGCTGGTGACGAAATTAAAATATTTATGTAAAATGACATATTGAGGTTAACAGTAGGATTCAATTATCCAAGATATCTGTTAGCAGGATGGCCAAGAAGTTATCAATTTCCTAAATTTGGGCTGCTTCATAGTTAAGCCCTAGTTAGCAGAAGAGCTGAGAAGAATTCATTGGCTCCCAGCTGATCTGAGGCACCTGGTGGCTAAGCACCAGTCTGCACTGTGACAGATGTGTGAACTGTAGGCTGCAGAAGACAATCCTATTCTATCTTTTTTCTTTGCCACATGCTACAAGAAACTTTGTCTGGGCCAGGCCTGGACTTCTCAAACAGCTTTCTGTAGTAGATACTTATTTTTTTTTCTCTCTGACATCCATTCTTCCCCCACCCTGATTATATTTCAAATTTCCTTTGGGGAGCTACTCTGCCTCCAATCTCAGATCATGTGGTTCGAGATGGATCGTGTGATACATGCTTAGAGTACTAAAGCACTGAATTTCCTGAGCCATGTTGCTATTCGGAGGTGGGTGCATGACCTACCATCATCCCTAGCATCAAAATTCTATCCATTGATTGGTTTAGAGATGGGCATAAATCCAAGTTAATCAAATCATAGTTGTTAATTCTGAGTCTTGAGAAGGTTTACCTATAAGATAATCTCTAAGACTAGGGTGACTAGCAGTAACAGTGATATAATCTCACAGTTAAAGGGCACCCACATGGAGTTAAAGAATGAAACCCATGAATGTAATGCAGAAAAAGCCAAGAAACTGATGCCTGAGAACAGTTTGGGTCCCTGGATCAAACCTTGCCTGCAGATATAAGCACTGCACTTTTGATGATATTAGCCAATGTATCCTTCTATTTGCTTAAATGAGTTTCAAGTGGGTTTTCTGTCACCTGTAATAACAGAGTTTCAAATAATGGATTTCCTAATTATATTTAGTCTTGCCTTGTAGTTCTTCTAGAAAAATCTATTGATCTCCCTTTTGATCACTCTCCTGTTAATGAAAATTTAACAAAAAATCTTCAGTGCTTAGCTTGAAAGGCAAAATCTGGCCTCTGCCTTAGCTTGGCTGGCTCAGGCTTATGGCTTATCATCATGAGGCCAACTGAAAGGGATGAAATAGAAGCTTTGGATGGGAAATGATCAAGATGCTGTGGCCTGCTTGGGAGGGGGCAGTTGTGGTATCTGAGAATAGGGCCTCGTGGTCATTTATAAAATCGGGAGTAAAATATATATAGAAGATTAGAGACATAAAATAAATATCTCAGAGATATCATTCTGGGAAATCTACATCACCAGAAGGATCAGGGACACCGTAGATGAAGGGGTAGGTGAGTTTCCCTCAGTCCTTCGGTTCTTGAACCTGGTGGGAGGCAGGCAGACAACTAGCCCTGTGATTGGGCCCCCAGAGCTCACTCTGGAGAGCAACCATGCTAAGCCCCACCTGGCAGGGGAACAGAGGCCACTGCCAAATGCACTAACCCTGTTGATATTTACTCAAGACAGCAGATGGTCCTACGCCTGAGCCCATGAGCCCTTTAGTAGCTTCAGCTGGAGAAGACAGAGGCAATGAAAGAAGGCAGTTGCCAACAGGTGCGGCCCACCTTCCAGCCCCAGGATGGGGCTGCATGCATTGGCTTGGAGACCAACTCAGACCTGGGCTTAAGTCCCAGATCCACCACCAGCTAGCTGTATGACCTGAAGCAAATGTTTAAATTATCTATGCCTCAGTCTTTGCATCCACAAAATAGTTCTTTCCTGGGAACATAACTGTAGTATTAAATGACAAATAAGTTGCAAAGTTTAGCACAGAGAAGATACTCAGTAAATGCTATTTCATTCCACTCTATGCCCCTACCCTGCAGCTATGCTGGAAGCCCTTTTTCCTACACATACCCAGTGCTTTCCATCTTTACATATTCCATTTTCTCCCTTTATGCTTCCCTACTGAAATTCTACCCATCCATTAAGATTTAATTCAAAAGTCACTGCTTTCATGATGCCTTCCTCCCAACTAGATGCAATCTTTCCTTCGGCTCTGGCTCTTTGTAACAGAAAGAAACCACATACAGGGCAGTGCTTCTTAATCCTGGCTGCATATTAGAACCACTTGGAAATCTATTAAAAATATTGATGCCTGGGCCCCAATCCCAGAAATTCTGATTTAATTGGTCTGGGGTGAGGCTCAAGCATCAATATGTTTAAAAAGCTCCCCAGGTGATTCTACTGTGCAGCCAAGATTGAGAGCTACTGATGGGTGAATGAGTATGTTCTTTAATAATGTTTATCAACGAATTCAAGCTAAGATATTAATGGATTAAAGTTTTAATAGACTAATCTTTAGAATACTTGCATTTTTATTAAAATCAATGCAGTAATATGCTTTAAGAATACAAAGGTAAATAATATTTTTTAAAATATCTGGCCTAGAGGAAAGAATCACAGTTTAACTAGAGAGGTGTAGATACAGCTATGAGCATAGAATATGATATATGAGTGGTACCCTAGAAATGTGTCTAGAATATATTAGGGGCACAAAGAGGAAATGCTCACTAAGAGGTAGCAGAAAAAAGAGAGGAAAGGGACTTTGAAATGTGGACGACACTAAGCTGAGTGTTAAGGGAGATGTCCAAGTACATGCTGGTTCCAATTCATACACCTTCTTACACAAAGGATGATTTGCTAATAGAGGGAGCTGCAAACACAGTGAGAGTATGCTTTGAGGCACGAGAACTATTTTCCAAATATCACTTATATTAGAAGACTTTGGCTGCAGCAGACCCACTCCCAGCTTGACTTATTTAAAAACAAAAGGCAGAGAAAGAGTTTCCCCTAAAACCATCTCATAGGAAGAATGGGTATGACATGGCTCAGGGATAACTGTGCCAAGAATTGAAATGACCCCAAGATTCTATTTTCCCTTTGTCCAGGGACTGCTTCTCTCTAGACCTCAATTGCATTGAAAGAGGTTTGTTTTGTCCATGCTGCCGTGGCTGATGTCAGTACCTGGATTCATGGATTCTCACATCTCCCCCTGATGCAAGCATTTTGAGTGGCCTTAATTTTGAGTGTCCACTTCTAGTGTGCAGTATGACACAACTTGGGGTAAGGTATGATATCTGATTAATATAGGTTGGGACAGCTGCCTGTCTCTGGCCAATTACTATGACCAAGAAAGCAGAATCTATGGGAAGTTTTCCACTCTCGTTCATGCAAGTCCTGTGATTTAAATAAGCATTTCTTAGAAGAGAGGAGGTGTATGCTGCTTATAAGAGATGGAAGAGAGGCAGGAAGATCTTAGAGATGAACCCCCATCACTGTCCATCTCTTGGCTACACAACTCATATTCCTTCTTATTTAAATAATTTCCTGTACGATTCTGTGGTTGATTAAAAAAATGTCTCCATTTCTCCACTTTGTCCTCTGTCTACACCCTCTGCAATGTGACTTTGCATCAACTTCCATCAAGAGGTGGAGTCTATTTCTCCAAGCCCCTTGTGACTCTCTATGGCCAACAGAATGGGACAGAAGAGATCCTGGGCTAGTTCTGAGCTTAGGCTTCCAGAGGTTCTATGTGCCTCTGCTCTTTCTTTTAAACCCCTGCAACCAACATCAGAACAAGCCCAGGCTAGGCTATGGCAGATGAGAGATATTGTAGGAAGAGCCATATTGTTCTAGGTGAGTCCATTCTAGACCAGCCATCCAACAGCCAAACCAGCAGCTGAGTCATAGACCCCCGAATAAGCTCAGCCAAGATAGCCAAGTCTTGCCAAGACCAGAACTGCCCAACCTAGCCACAAACTCATGAGCTAAATAAACAGTTGTTGTTTTAAGCTACTGGCTTTCGTGGCTGCATGTTAACAGAATTTTTGTGGAAATAGATAACCAATATAGTCACCAGTTTACAAAATACAATAATCCCACATATAACCACAGATCTCATCATCTCACTCAATGCTGCAAGCTTCATATCCAGAATCAGAGGCTGAGGTCTGTACCTGTCCATAAGGTATAAATGTGACTTTTCTGACACTCATATTTAGTATTGGCAGGAAATGAAGATAACACCAATCAAAATCTCCTACTTGTAAACGGGGAGAAAAGAAGATGCACGCAGGGGCAAATGCTATCCTATTGATCCTTGCCCCTGAATGCTTCAGTTTCCTTTGGGAATTCCCCTAATTAGCGCTCCCCCCACCCCGTGTGTGTCATTGGCAAGAGGGGCATTCCAACCACCCATCTACACAGAAATATATCCTGCTGGACAGGGATAATACGATAGATGATGGCTTTATTAGGTCTCATTGGCATCTATGTGTTGAATCATTTTCCTGGCAATATATTGAGTTCTTTAATTGGCCAATCTGATAGCTCCGTTTCTGCCAGCTGGGTGGTTTTCCACCTTCATTTTCTTAAGCTGTGACCCTGAGAGAAGGGAAAGATTTGGGAAGCTTCAACGCCACAACCCTCCAACTTACCTACAATTGATGCAGGGAATCTTCGCGGGCTAGGGATTTCCTCGGGGCTTCCACAATCACTGGCTCCTGGGTTCAGGTTTGGGATTTCTCCTGCAATATCATAACCATCTAGTTATCAAGGGCAGAAATGTGTTACAGCCCAGTATTTGAACTAAACATTAGTTTCATGTTTTCTCCTAGCCTCTGTCTGCTTGGGTCTTAAAGAATTAGATCTCTGCCTTTGTCTTGTGCTTGAGAGGGTAGGTAGAGAAAGTGGGCAAAACTAATCTCTCCCCTAACCCCAGATAATGCTTGGGAGGGAGCTGGGGTGGGTGGGGATGTCAGACTTCCTAATTTTCCTGGTATCCGACTTCAGCTTGGGCTGAGAAGAATTTTTGCAATTTGCCAGTGCCTGAATGCCAGACCTTCAGCAGTACAGGGAAACTACAGAAACAGAGAAACAGATTTCTTTCCTTCTCTCTCTCTCTCTCTCACTTGTCTGTTTTCAGCATAAAGTACATCTTCTTGCAGCACCTTTCTGAATGCCCTAGGAAGTAGGCCCACACTCCACTCTCATGCCATTTTTCTACCACATCCTTCAAAACTTTAGCCTTGATGGACATGTGGTTTGAATTCCAAGAGACCACAGGCTGCAGTTTTAACCAATAGCTTCAAATCTTTGTAACCACCCAGGATTTGAACCAGAAGCTTGGAAGACTGCTTCCAAAAGCAGGGTGCTGTTCCCAGAACATCAACATTCTGGGCAAATAAAACAAATCTCTGACCGCTACAACTCCATTTTGAACACTGTTCTAAAATTGCCACGTCTGACTGGTAGGTGTGCACACAGTGCAGTACTGAGAGGGATTTGGAGGCCAGTGCTGGATGCTGTGCAAAAGAATGCCATGACTAATTAGTTATAGCTGCTAAGGTCAAGAGGTAGGAAAGTAACACATAATATGTCATCTTTTGCCATTCTTGTTCTACACCAATTAAGTTTAAGATCAAGCCTCTTATGTGCCTTTTTCTTTGCAAAATAAGAATCTGAGAGTTTGAAAAGCATTTGAAATAAATTCTGAAAAGAATCTAATATAAGAAATAATCACCTTAACTTCCCAATAGAATACCTTCACTTTCAGAAAACTAGTTCACGTGTGTGTGTGTGTGTGTGTGTGTGTGTGTCTCAACGCTGTTCACAGAAGATTTTGTTTGCACTTCAAATATGTCACAGTCAACCCAAATTGGAATTGTCACATAGAAGCTGGGCGTGGTGACGCATGCTTGTAATCCCAGTACTAGAGAGGCTAAGATAGGAGGATTGCAGGTTTGTAGCCAACCTCAGCTACTTAGTGAGGCCCTCTCCAATTTAGTGAGACCCTGTTTCAAAATAAAGAATAAAAAATAGGGCTGGGGGTGTCGCTCAGAGATACAATGTCCCTGAGTTCAATCCCCGGTACCACACACACACACAAAAAAAGAAACTGTCACATAGTTAAAGTTACACATCTTAGCCGAGCATGGTGGCACACGCTTGTAATCCCAGTATATGGAGGCTGAGACAGGAGGATCGCAGGTTCATGGCCGGGCTCAGCAACTTTGTGAGTCCTTCTGCAACTTAGTGACACCCTGTTTCAAAATAAAAAATAAAATAGGGCCCGAGGTGTAGCTCAGAGGTAAAATGCCCCTGGGTTCAATCACCGGTACCACACACACACACACACACACACACACACACACACAAAATTACACATTTTTCTTTTTAAATAAAAATTCAGATAACTGAATACCTTATTTTCTATAAAAACAACCTCGACTTCCAGAGGCTTAGATATAATACTTGTTCTGCCTGCATCTCAGTTTGGTGAAAATCAGATGCACTTTGAAAACATTGAAGTACTGTATGCAAGTTATTTTTACTGTTTTGGACTTTGAAAACTGTCGTATTCTATGTAAATTCCTTTTTATCATCATTCACTTTTGTGTTTTGGGCTACTGAGCACTGATCCTTCTTTCCAGAGACCACCCCAGTTTCCTTTGGGGATTGCTCTCAGGCATTTCAAGGGTGGCCTTGGCAGAATGGTGATTCTAACACCTTCATCCACAAAAAATAGGGCCAGGGCAGAGATATCGGATCCTGCTTCTACTCATTCTCTGAAATTGCCAGTGTGCAGGCATGTGAGGAAGCCCAACAGAATTTGATGCTTGCTCCCAAGATCCTGGCTCTTGAATGCAGGCAGAAGTCAAAAGTAGCAGGGTATGTGGTCAAAGCCTCAGTGGGGGATCTGATGGTGGCAGCGTCCTGATTCTAACTTGACCATTCCTGGGAGTAGCTACAGCAGAGCCTCCTGATGCCTGGTCTCCTAGTCTGCCATCTGTTCTCCAAGTCACATTTTTCAGTCTCCCAGTGAACTTCTCTCTATCCAGTATCTTCTATGAATCTCCCCCCACACCCCGTTTTACTTTATATCTTAATGAACTTATTGCTTAAACCAGCAGTAATTTCTGTTACCAACAGGAGCTCTGAGTGGTGCAATATCTGATAGAAGCACTGAACACAGACCCCTGGATCTGTGTCTTGTGCATTGAGCCTGAAATGTAGCCGTCCTCAGTAAATTACTGTTGAATAAATGCAAGCATGGAATACAAGTGGTCTCTGATTTCTGCACTCTAATTAGCCAATGAGGCTTCAGACAATGTGTTCAATGCAGGAGGGACCATGCCAGATGAGTCTGTTTTCTTTGATGACAAAGGTAAAGTCTTTCCCAGAAACCATCACCCAGAAATCTTTGGCTCACTCCTCTTTGACCACCTCCAGCTGCCGTGGAAGTTGAGAAATCACCTATCTCATCTAGAACTGGGTCCTTTGTTGCCACAACAGATACAAAGTTCTGTTGATAAGGAAGAAGTAGATGAATGGATATTGGGTAGACAACTAATGATGTCTACAAGAAAAAAGTTAATACAAACTAGACAATAGTTCTGGCCCTCTAAGAATTAAAGACCACAGGAATCTGGAGCACCAAGGAAATTAGGCTGATGTTCCTGATGAACATCAGCCCATGGTCCCCATGCCCCAGGCCTAGCACAGATGCCCTGCAGAGGACCTATTAATTCTGAGGATGAGGCCCTATTTTTAGATACAAGTACATAACTTCTGCAGGAGAAGGAGGAACCACCTGGCCAAGGACTTACAAGCCTAGAGGTTTCTAACTAAAGGCAGAATTGGTTGTAAACTGCCCAGAAAGAAAGTCTGGAGCCTGTGATGTGTTTCAGTGATATAGCTCTTCTGGGCCAAGTGTTCCCAGGGCTGAATCCTTTGCTAACTGCCTTACAAGGGCTGCTGCAGGCTCCTGACCTGGCCCTGGCCCACTCCTTTAGGATGTACTACCCCATGAGACCCAACTAACCCAGCAATGACCCTCGGCCCCTCTAACCTTTCTCTGAGCTCCCTGCCTCTGACCACAAGAACTAAACAGTCTCAGATTCTGCCCCACAAAGGCTCCAAGCCCTGGGCCCGAGGAGTAGCTAATTGGTTTTTTACAAGCTTTAGATAATCCAGACATTTAAATATTGATGTTCATTTCTGGGTAGCTATAAACACAAAAGGGGGGAAAGAGCATGTTTAACTGCTTCCTCTCATTCAGTCTCGCCATAATGGCCTCGAGTCAATATGCCCAGTGTTATAAAGAGGGGACTCCTTTGAATGCAAAGGGATGATCCAATGTCTTCTGTCTCATGACAGAATGGCCCATCCACTTGGTGTCATCTGTTCTGTTCACCCAACGTCCCCCATGCGCACGTGTGTGCATGAGAGCGTGTACCCACACACACATGCATGCATATACACACGCATACACATTTTGGGGTAGAAGGAGGGCTGCAGGAATACTGAATCCTGGGATAAAGGAAGAATAAAGAGACTATATTCGATGCCATAGCAGACTATATTCAATGTCATAGGAAGCATTTCCCAGTAGCTGATGAGAACCTGACATTCCGCCTCAGATCAAGCCTGGGAGGCCATGAATTCAGCTGTGAGGGGAACACAGGTGGGCACTTAAGATGCCAGGAGTAGACCACTGAACTGACATAACCAAGAAGGAACCACAGTGTCATTTCTCTCTCTCTCTCTCTCTCTCTCTCTAGCAGACAATAATTTTTTCCAGTGCTGATACCTCTGTTTTCACATGTATCTGGCTGTTATCAAGAAAGGTTTATAATCTACCCATATCTTGATAATAGCAGTATCCTTTGGTTCAATGAAAACACCATTAATATTACAATGCAGGCCACAGAATCACAACTGGTTGATTTATGCATAATTGAAAGTTGGCCTATCTCTCATAGAGTTTTATGTTAATGGGTAGATTGTGTTGTATTTATGGAGGCTCTCGTGTTATTACTCTTTAGATCCTAGACTTCTTGAAAGCAGTGACTTCATTACTTTGAGGCCCAAGCATTACACGTTCACCTATATTACCAACCAGATATTGATGGAAAACACAGTTTCTTTCATGTTTCTGTTAATTGATGAATGTTTACCTAACTAGGCAGCAAGGAAAAAAGAAAAAAAAACTGAATTTGTTTTAACAACCCAGGAAATTTCATCTTCTTCATTTTAGTTTTACAGTTTTTCTACCTAAACACTCAGCTTATGGGGGGAGAAATGTTCAATCTTAGATTTCTGCTCTTACTCCCTTATTCTGCCCCAACATGGCTTCTGGGTATAGTAGAAGAGATGGGTCTTGTGGTCATTATGGTAAGACAAGGTCCTCAGAGCAGCCGAGTCCATTCTCAATCCTTGTGGGGGTCTCCTGCAGAAGACCCTCTGGGTTCGGAACTAAGTTCTGTGATACTCTTTCTAGGAGGTTCCGCTGGGAACTGTTCCTGTAGCCCTGGTTCATAGAGGTGATGGTCAGATTTCTCTTCCAGTTTGACTTGGAGCTTATCTCTAGTGACTTAGTCCCACATTTGCCCTTGCTGGTGCTGGGGACTCTCAAAGGATCCTGACCAGCCAGTCCACCTGGCAGTCCCCAATTGCTATCCCTAACACAGTGAATACCCTTCTTTCAGAAAGATCTTACTGGAATCCCCCTTAAGTTTCTAGACCCTTCTTAAATCATCTGGGTCTCACTCATGCAACAGAAAGGCAGAAAGCAGTGCAGACCCTCTCTCTACCTCCCTGTGGGGTTCTTGTGAGTTTCCTTTGACATGGCCATTCCTGGTTGCTGAGGCTCTGTCCTCATAGAGCTCCAAGTGGAAAGGAACATAAAAGTCCTCTTTCTTGCTTTTTCTCCTCAACACAAAACATGTTATGGAATCTAAGATGCCATTGCTTTTAAGATATACCATTTTTCTATGTGCTTCCAAAAAAGAAAATAACAACACCTAGGAAGCTCTGACATGTCCTGATTCATCTTGATTTTAGAGATGGGAGAGTGAAAATACACATGTACGAAATCAGTAAAATGACTTATGTGTCTAATATACGTTTTTTTTCCCCCAAGGAACATTGGTCCCAAGAGAAAAGATGGTAGCCTGACCCCCACTAACCTTCCCTTTGGCTTTCTTCTTCCCCAAATCCCTCTGGCCAAGAGGAACAGGCTTTGCATTTTCATTTCCTGTCAGCCTGTCCTCCTGCTACCCCAAGGCAGCAAGCTTTGCTTGCTAGCTTCTCCTCATCGTGAAAAAGAACTCATGTGGTCATCAGGCCTAGCTCTTGGTAGGATGATATGATGATTTTGAAAAGTCCTTTCTGTTTTATAGAGCCTGGCTTTCAAGTGTGCATTGGACTCTGACAAATCCTCTTTTTCTTTTGGATATCAGAAATTAAATATGAGCTGTTATATTTTGGATCTAGACTGTCCCCAAATGTTCATGTGTTGAAGGCTTGGTCCTGGATTCAGCAACATTCAGAGGTGGGGCTTTTGGTAAGGCTCTGATCTAAACAATGGATTAATTCACAGATGGATTCATAGCAGAAAGGATTATTGGGATGGGACGGATACTATAGGAGGTGGGACCTAGTTGAAGTGAGTGGGTCCTTGGGAGTATCCCCTTGGGGATTATAACTTGTCCTTGCCCCTGCCCTCACTTCTAGCTGCCATGAGGTGAGCAGCTTTGTTCTGCCACACCCTTCCCACCATGCTGTTCTGCCTTACCACAAGCCTACAGTGATGGGGCCAAACAACTATGGAACTGAAACCTCTGAAACCATGAGCCAAAACATATCTTTGTTCCTTTAAGTGGTTTATCTCAGGCATTTGTCACAGCAACGGAAAGCTAACATATGAACTCTTTTTTTTTTTAGCTATGCTTTAACTTCTCTAAAGCATGCTTTTTGGATGCCTCTGTCAAAATGGAGAGGAATTCATTTTGAGAAAACACAAAGCAAACAAAAACAAAGCATATTAAAATATTATAAAAACATATTCTATTACATTTTTATCTTCCCCCAAGGCCTAGCATGAAGCAATGGGCAAAATGGACATACAATGAATTCTAGCTGAAAAACAAAGGATGAAAATAATTCTACATGGTTCCTCAGTTTCTTTTTGTAACTTGGGTGGCAGAATTTGTATCACTGAATTTTTTTGGTAATTTCCCACAAAGAAAGCTAAATTAGGTCTTGTTTTCAAGGGATCCACCATGGATGCTGACTTGACCTCTTTGCTATTTCCAAATTGATAATATCTCTCCCACCAAAACAACCCCTGAAGCCCTACACGCTTTTGTATTCTTTGTGTTGCAATCTTTGCATGCGGAGTGAACATTTGCTTCTTTTTGCTATTCTCCTATTGATATATCACGGTAGAACAGAAAACTGATATTATTATCATGTATAAATGTGACTTTTTTAGTATTATTTTGGAACAGGCCAAAAGAAGCTCCAGGGGCAGGTCTTGGTGTAACATAGAAGTTTTGTCTGCTACTGAAGCTTTTTCTTCCTGACATTCTTTTTGTTCCAAAAAAACAAAAATAAAAAACAAAATCTATTGATGCTTGGAGAGATAACAGAAGTGGCCAGGACTTAACTGCCTGCATGAAGAACAACCATCTCATAAGGGCCTGACTCCTGTTCTCAAGACACTGACAACAAAATCTAAATATAATTCTAAAGTAATCGGCAAGTTTAAGAGTTGATAGTACCAGAAGTATTCAAAAGAGAGCACATAATGATTGCACTGACTTACAAATAGGTAGCCAAAAGAAGTAAAAAAACCTTTCAGATTCACATGGAATTTTCTCTTCACATTTTTCTTCACCCAATCCTCAGTCTTTCTCATATTTTCAGTTGCAATGTTTCAATCATACAGCTGTTATTCAAAAGAGAATTTTGAGGAAACTATCATATATCTTCATGCATTTTGAAGTGTGATTGGTATTATATTTGAGGAAAAACTGTGTGTGTGTGTGTGTGTGTGTGTGTGTGTGTGTGTGTGTGTGTATACAGTAGTGAATCTCCAGCAAGCCTGATTTTGATATGGAAGTCATCAAGAGTAGAAGTGAGTGAATATTTCTGAAATTCACTTTACAGATACTGCTTTTGAATACTGATGATGAGTTAACCTATTATCAGTTTTGTAAATTGATGTTTAGGATTCGAGAGTAAATGGAAAATTTTCATTCAAAGATTTTTGTACATATTGGAAGGATTATTAGAAGAGAAATATTTCTTTTTAAAGTAAGTATTAGTGGCTTTCTCTTGCTGCAAGTATGATCCAGTATTTCCTCATCATTTTTTCCTCTTGTTTGCAGTGGTTCCTGTGCCTTACGCTGCGCAGCATTTCCCACCAGCAGGTTAATAGGATGCAACACACAAAAAGGGCCACTGAATCTGTTTGTTACAGTCTACTTACTGAAGCGATGGCTACAATACTCCAGTGCTGAAGTCAGGAAAAAGGCACCATCCAAACACAATCCAAGGAAAATGCAAGCTGATACAGCACAAAGATGCTTTGTCTAAGAATGGCAGAAATTTCCAGCAACTATCTGGAAAAAAAAATATGCAGGATGGGAGGGAATGTAATCAAATAACAAAACAAACCCAAACTAAAAGAGAATCTTTATAAACCAGCACAAGGACACTTTGTTTTTAAGTGCACACAATGAATTTTAAAGATCTTTGTTCAGAAGGGAAATAAAGTATTATGAAGGACTGACACATTTGATGGATGGATGGTTTCTGAAAAACCACATTATCAATTACTTTTTCCTTGTTTGGCTCCAGTCCAGTAATTTTTATTTGAACAAGCCACATGCTAGCAAGGTTTTGATTGCAGGAAGTGACTGGTTGTTGTTAAAGGATACTATTTCACTGATGGGCTTATCTCTTCCTCCCCCCTCCTCTTTCTGATGGGACTCTGATATGAAAGGCACAGCTTCAGTGGTTATAAACAGAGTCCGGGATTGTTTGATAGACCCACCCGTGTTCTGCTTTCAGCCTTCTGTGGTACAATCCAGACAATGTATTCCACAAGGCTTCAGAAAACAAACACTTGAATTCAGCTTATTTCTGTCCTCAACTTTGATACAAAATTTTGATTTCTCCTGTGTTTGTGTCCTAAACTAAAGTTTGTTAGCATAAAAGTGTTATGAATATTATACTTTTTTTTTTGCAGTACTGGGATTGAACCCAGGGGCATTCTACCTCTGAGCTACACCCCCAGCCCTATTTTTTATACTTTATTTTGAAACAGGGTCTCACTAAGTTGTGGAGGGCCTCACTAAGTAGCTGAGGCTGGCCACAAACCTGGATCCTCCGGTCTCAGCCTCCCAAGTACTGGGATTACAAGTGTGCGCCACCACGCCCGGCTTACTATTTTAAAAATATTAGATTACTATCTCAAGTGAACCTTGCTGAGGAAAAACAATCTTTATGCAACAGTTGGCCAAAAACACATCAAGGATCTCTTCAAACAACACAATGCCTTGTTCTAACTTTCCTTGTTTTTTATCTTATCAAAACGAGTACATTAGAACACTGCCTATTAGTGCAAATACATGAAATACAGCTAATTAAGCCATATTATTAAGTACTACCAGTTTCCTTTGTAATTAAGGAAAGATTTGAGGGCAGTCATCAGTGGGCAGGATATCATCTGTGAAATCAGCTACCAACATTCACAGGGGCAGGGCGTGTATATCAATATCTGCTATTCATAACTTCCTTTATGACTGTACTTTTTGCATGTTGAAACTTAAAATAGTTCTAAATTCCCAGGGTATTACAGAAACTCTCAGCTTTGGAATAGTTACTTACATATGTTTCCTACTTCTATATTTTAACACTAATTTTAGTAATTATTTCTCTGCTGAGAATTAAAAAATAAAATGATGGGCCCAGAGAATGGCCATTTGATTATTCATCAGAACATGAAAACAATTTGAGTGAATTAGAATTTAATCTTGTTCAATGGAGGAAATATAAATTTAGCAGCCATATTTATTGACTCACTGGTTGCTATCAAAATTCTTCCAAAGAAGATCTCACAGCATAGATTCATAAAATGTATTACCAACCACAGCTTATTCCCTGAAAACAAAATGAATAAACAAAAGATTTTTAAAATCAAAATTATATCTCTAAAAGTCATTCCTTTTTGGTGTGGAAGACTGGTTTGGAAAAGAACAAAATAACCTTTAGAGAAACAGTCTAGGGTTTAAGTCTTACTCTGCTATTTGCTGGTTGGGTAAATTTGGGCAAGTTAGGGAACCTGTCTGAAACTCGATAGACTCCCTTGTAAAATGAAAATGAGAGGGGGAGATTAAGACATTATATTCAATAATTTATACGATGGTGCCCGGCACACTCAATAAATGTTAGCTACCCCTGGGAAAACCTAGCTGGGGGACAATTATAGGTCCTTTTCAGGGGATAACAGAGCTCAGGGAGGCAAGGGGTCACAATGGAAATCAGAGCCTGTCAACATTCCAGGACTTTATTCTTAAAAAGTCAAAAACAAAATTGCACATCCCTTTTTATCACTATTTAAGTTTACCATTGAATTGACTAGTGAGCACTTGATTTGACAATTCCTCCTCCCTAAGCTATGGCTTGGTATGTATTTGGTTTTAATAATTAGTAAAGTTCTAGTTTTGCATGCAGTAGCTTTACAGATAATAAAAATTTAATTAGAGTTACTTTGATGCAACTTTGATTATAAATTTTCCTAAGCATTGCATAAATAATTCAAAAATGTATGTGACTAACATACTTCATACAACGAAAATCTAAAGTTCTCTCGAATTTTCAAACGCTAAGTGTTAAATGCAGTTGTTTATGTCAGGCTGTTGTAAATATTTTGCTCTCTGATGGAAAATCTACAGTTAACATACCTTTTGCAAGTACAATTGTTATTACAGAGCGTTCTTCTAGCTTAGTGTAGGTCTTTGAATCTGACTAGTCTTTACAGCGTGATTCATGTGTTCACTTTTTCAGAAGCAAATTGTTAAGAGAATGATTGCTGCATAATAATCTAAATGTTATGAAATGTTTCTAAATTCAATTTGCAATAAATATCTGACAATTCCTTTACATTTCAATGTCTTACTAAAGTATATTTATACATGACAATCGTTATAATAAATAATTTTCTAAATGATTAATTGTATCCTAAAAACTTTAAAAAATATAAGATGGTCCAAGCATCTAAAAATAAATTTGTTTCCTTTCAAGAAAGCTTAAGTACCCAATTTCTTAAGCTTATAAAGGAAAAATTATCTATATAGTACTGCTATTTAAGTCCTGGATGAATGTCATGCATGTAGATTATAAAAATACGTTCAGCATGGCTCTCCTGTTAAAGCCTTAATTTCTCTTTAAAATTTCAATGGATAAATTACAAAAGGTGCCTTGGTTTGAATTCAAAATTGAGAATGGAAAATGACTTATTTTTGCATTTCTCCCTTTCATACAGATATTGCAAAAAGTAGTCAGATTTAAAAATCTACCCTAAGCTACACAAATGCTTCCCAGTAGCAACTGTACTGGGAACAAGTATGCCAACCCTGCTAATCATAGATTTCCTATGAGATGAGGGGAGTTGAGGGAAGGAGAGTTGTTCACACTGCAGAATGGCATCTGCCATCAGCAATTCAAAGGAGCATAGATAATCAAGGACAGGGGTAGTTAATATTGCACTTTAAGTGTGTACCCTTCTGATTTGTGACTCCCTCTATTGCCCAAACCTTCAGCAAAAAGTGTTCATCACACACAGCTTGTGTCGAGGTACAGCAATCTAAGGAGTAAAGGATGTCCTCAACTGTGTGGAAAATGGACAGATCAGCAAGAGACATATGATGGAGCCCAAGCTTTCATCAGAAACAAGAAAACACAGCCAGCGATGATTCAGAGCAACAGAGACCTCCCAGAATCCCTGGAGCTACTGCGAAGCATATTGGGTTTCTGATCGTACATGGGTTGATGGTGAGTCATTCTTGTTTCAAGCTATAAAAACAAGAAACGCAGCAGGCTGGAAGATGAGGACATCCAATTAGCTGGCAAAAGGACTATGCTGATAATACCTTCCTATATATTTTCTAAATGTAGACATCTTAGGATATTAAATCATGATTTTTTATATGGCTATACATATACATTTAAATGATAGAGTTAATATGCACCCTGGTTTATACATATTCATAAGCCAAACTGGTCACTTTACTCTGAGTTAGTTTTCACATTTGTAAGATGGTCACAACAATACCTGCCTTCCCTATCTAAAGGTTTTGTAAGGAAGAGGCATGAGAAAGTGGTATAGGGCACAAAGCATTGTAAGTACGGTAAGGCAAGGAAAGGCAGCTCTGGTGGAATGGAATGAAGTAGACTCTGAAAGCTCAGGTTTGACTCCCCATTTGTTGGCTAACTAGTTGTATAATATTTAAGGGGCCCTTGTTTTTTTCTGAACCTCAGTTTTCTAGTCTGTAAAATGGAGGTCCTGCCCATCTCTCGGTGCCTTTGTATATTACCAGATGTAATAATAGGTTGGAGCTATGTAATTTCTTGTGATCTACACAGAAACAAGGTATCAAATGGTTTCTCTTGCAGACATATTTAATAAAAACCTGTAATTATAGCATTCAAGGTTTATACTATTTTTAACTAAGCAGCAGAAACAGAGGGTGTCTCCATGAATGAAACTCTCCCAGAATATCACAGCCTTTTTTTTTTTTGTGTGTGTGTGTGTGTGTGTGTGTGGTACTGGAGATTGAACCCAGGGGCATTCTATCTCCGAGCTACACCCCCAGTCCTATTTTTTGTTCTTTATTTTGAAACAGGGTCTCACTAAGTTGAGGAGGGCCTCACTAAGTAGCTGAAGTTGGCCATGAACTGGGATCCTCTGGTCTCAGCCTCCCAAGTACTGGGATTACAAGTGTGCACCACCACACCCGGCTAACACAGCCTTTTCTAAAAGAAGTAGTGCACTGGGCCAGATAACTACACTGCGAATGATGGTTCATTCACATTATTCTAAAAGGATTGCTATTAGAGGAAGTCATGTGATTTACCAGAATCATTCCATGTGATATAATGTTGAGAACAAGTCCTGAATTGAATGATAGCCATGGGAGCCCACATACTGCTGGCATTAAGATTATACACCCTGCCGGGCGTGGTGGTGCACGCTTGTAATCCCAGTACTTTGGGAGGTGGAGACCGGAGGATCTGGGTTCGCGGCCAGCCTCAGGACTCTCTCTGTCTCTGTCTCTCTCTCTCTCTGTCTCTACTTAGTGAGGCCCTCCGCAACTTCGTGAGACCCGGTTTCAAAATAAAGTATAAAAAATAGGGCCGGGGGTGTAGCGCAGAGGTAGAACGCCCCTGGGTTCAATCCCCGGTACCGCAAAAAAAAAAAAAAAAAAAAAAAAAGATTATACACCCTTCAGTTTAGTTTACTTTATAAGACAACTAATCAATTTTCAACAAAAAAAGTACCTGCAGCCACTTTCCCAAACAATCTTCATTCCAGGAGTTAATTTCTTGGGAAGTTAAAAAAAAAAAAGGTGGAAAGAAATACATCAAGTTTAGCAGGTGATCTTGAATAAAAATCCTCTCCCTATGACCAATTCAACTCCGAGGATAAAATATCTTTAGAGATGCAAATAACTGCATTTAGTGAGAAAGGGGTTTTGAGCTCATACTTAGTCCCTTCTGGATGAGATACCATATTAATGAGATCGGAGAGGTTAAAGGTACTAAACAAGGTTGACCAGATTGTGGTAAATCATCAAGTGAGCCCCAGGTCTAGTGAAAATAATAGGGGGCTTTCCTTATACAGAGCGGTATGGTGTTAGTTATACTTTCCTACACCTACCTGTTCCCACGCTCCCCATTTGAGAAAGTAAATATGCAGTTTTTCTCCTGTAATATCTGCCCTGTAGGCTGTTGTGATGGTTAGCAAGAGTGGCAGCCTGTGTGGAGACACTGAGAGCAGCTGCGCAGGTGTGAACCCTGCTGTTCCTTGCAAGTAAGAGGACTAGAACTTCAGCACCATTAGTCTCCCTTGAACTTCAGTTATCAGCCCTTCAGACACTCCAGGCTGGGGGCTGGTTTGCCGTGGGAATCCTCAGGTTCAGTTTTTGCCCAGAGGCAGCTGCAACAGTCATCCCTGGTCTGCCTTCCACCCCCATTGCAGCAATAAAACATCTGCTTGCAAAGGCGTAAACCAGGCAGGTGAGTTGAGTAGTGCTTAAATTACCTGCTTTAATTGAATACCCACTTGTGGAATTCAGGTTTATGCAAGGTATAAAATAGGGAGGTAGGAAACAGGAGTTCTGATCTCCCCTTCAGTACTTTCATGCTGTATAACCTTGGGCAAATAACTTCTTTCAGAGTCTCAGACGATTCATCTTTAAAGTAGAAATAATGATACCTTGTTTGTTTAAAGACAGGGGAATGGAACAGAAAAATCTTTTCAAGGTCTGATCTAGATTCAAGGAACTTAAAGATAATACAAGCTTTTCTCAAGGAAGGGTATCCCTTTTTGTTTTTTTCAGACAGGGTACACAAAGTTGCCCAGGCTGCCCTTGAACTCTAGAAACTCCTGCTTCAGCCTTCTGAGTAGCTGGAATTACAGGTGTGTGCTAGTGCACCCGGCAGAAATGCCTTTTCTATTTTCCTTGTTAATACTCTATTTCTTAGATATGATTTGTTTGCTCAGCAGAATATAAATAAATTCACAGCTCTTTTTAACTATTCAAATTGTTCAGATTATCAAGAAGTCTAGGGTCTCCCTCAGCCCCTGAACTAATGCTAACATAGAAGTGACTATTGACGACAGGCGACCTATTCAGACCTTTATCATCCTCACACACTTAGCCATTTGTCCCAAAGCACCCCATTAGTGCTGGGGTGATGAAGCCAAAAGGGGATTCCTACCTTCAACCAAGATCTCTTTCAGAAGGAGAAAGACTAACACTTCCTGCCTCTATCACGCAGGCGAGCTGGTTGCTGGTCCTTGCTCTTGTTCAAGTGAGTTCCCCACTGATTCTTCCTTCACACACACACACCACCTTGCTTGCATCTCAAACCCTGAGAGAGGAGAGAAAGGCCCCAGTGTTCCTTTATACCAGCAGATTTAACTGAGGACTATCTCAAGGGGTTCAAATAAAACAGCATTTCAATAAAGTGTGTTTTTTCTCTCTCTCTCAAAGGGTTCAAATAACACAGTATTTCAATAAAGTGTTTTTTTTTTCCCTCAGCAGCCTCTTTAGTACCTATGTAAATTTGTTCACCCCACTCCCAAGCCGATCACCCACACTCCAGGCCGCCAAAGGCAATGGGTAGGTACTACTTGCCTTCTATCCACCAACTTAAGCAGGCACACCACGCACAAAGATGGCTTGGCGATCTCTACCACTAAACATAGAGGCAACTGGCAAAGACAAATCTCTGTCTCACCAGACAAATTTAGAAGTTTGGCACTCTCTGGCATCAGTGGACTAAACCTTTTTAAATAAAAAAAAATCCTGCACAGTTATCTCTACCTTATCATAAATGACAGAGTGGTGACAGGTCACTTACTGAGCAAGTCTACTGCTGAGCTAGAAAAGTTTCTGTGTGTCCTTGATCCTCCCCGACCACTGCTGTGCTAGTTGTATATTCAAAGCAAGTGTGGCATTTCTGAATTGCATAAGCAGCCTCTATTTCAATTAAGGTTTGCTTTATCAGTCATTAGTGGGGTGAGATAATGACAGAGCCAAGAGGAGGGGAGGCTAGCGTGTGTGCCTCTACAATCATCAGGTGCTCCCAAATAAAATATACATATTAGTCTTTAATATGGACAAGGATGCATTCCTAATCTTAGGTTGAGAATGACTGTGGACCCTTTAGGACCACTTTGACATTTGTAATGATGCCGTTATTCCCTGCTCAATAGTCTTTCCTCCCTCCATAAGGGCTTTCCAATACACTCAGAATATAGAAAATAAATGATTTTACCAGGCTTAAGCAGTTCCATGTGACTTGGACCCACAGATGCAGTCATGACCTAACCTTATAGTACTCTCCCTTTGGCATATACTAGTCTTTTAAAAATCCTCACATTAACCAACACTTCCTGAGATGGGGCCTTTGCATCCATCTGAAATTAGTTTCTCAGTCGTTTTTCCATGGCTGGCTCTTCGTCTTCAGTTCCCCGCTTAAATATCACATCCTCCTAGAAACCTGCTGTAACTGCCCATCTGAACTGGTTCCATCACTTCTGTGACTCCTACCCCCCCTGCCTTGTTCTTCTTCATAGCACCACCTTTATACAATGTTCCTAATGGTTTAAATGTCGGCCCATCTCTCTCCAGGCTTCTGTTGTTTACTCAATCAGTCTGGGCTCAATCAGGAGAGAAAGCAATTTGAACAATTAAAGTTCATATAAAAATTATTACCTACAATGGAATTGGGGCAAAGAGGGATTGGTGAGTAAGAAGTAAAGAGAACTCTAGAATATTAAGCAACAGCAGAAATCAGAAGCAGCTACTACCCCTAGGGTTACGACAGAGAACCCAAAAAAGAGCTCCTCCAAGACCCAGGCACACTCTAGGGCTGAGATCCAGGTCTTACTTGAGATGGTCCAGCTGTAGCTCTCTGAATAGTAGAACCGGCTGGAAACCTGCCTTCTAGAACTTGCCAGAAACCCACACTCCAGAACGCATTGGAAATCCATCCTCTAGGGACACTGGCAGAGGGGTTCTGGAGGGAAGCTGCTGAGCGCTGCTGCTTTCTTCTCCTTTAGGAACCTGCCCAGCATGCCCATCAGAACCAGGAAACAGAACCCTTCCCAACTGCATTGCCTCTCTATCGCCCTCTATTGACAACGCTTTTGTATCTGTGGGGAAATATTTAAAGGGCCCAGATCCATTTTCACTGAGCTGGTAAATAGGGTGAGTTTAGAGTGAAGAGGCAATAAATCAATAATGGCTATGTTTGTTGCCAAATCCCCATATTCTGGCATGTACTGGGTGTTCAATAAGTATTTAGTGAAGTAATAAATGATTTGCAACACTTGGGTGAAAAACGACATATGTTCAGCGTAAAGTGAGATTGGACACCCCAAGGCCTAGCTTCCAACCTCAATGCTGCTTCCAAGTTCCTCCCACAGGAGAACTCTGCAGCCTCCCATTCTTGGTAGGGCTACAACAAGCCCCCAAATGATTTTACAGCTTGGCTTAACAATGTGTGAACAGTGGAATGAGAGAAGAATGGGTAGAGAGCAGAGGAGGAGACAAAAAGCAGCCATGAGCCCCGCACACTTTGTGTTGGGGCACAGAGCTGGGCGGTGGGTTGCCTGCTTGGCATCTTTCTGAGATGCTACTGTGAATTATGTAGATTTGCCACATGGCCACGATGTGAGACACATCTAAGGGCTCTAATTTAAAAATGTACTTAAAAATAAACATTAAAATTTCTCTAGACACTTTTTTGTTGACACAAACCATCAAGAGAGATTAGAAGGTTCCTACCATAAGCCCACGGTATTTGTTAACACGGAAGTTTCTCGTTTGTTCATTGACCCTTTCAGTATCACTTTTGGTTCTATAATTAGAATTCTCATGTTCTGTCCTGGGAATTAACTGCACAGAATTTCAATAAACATGGTCCAAATGATGCAGCAGCTTCCTATATTGACATAACATGACATTTATTCATTAATGCTACCAACAAATATTCACTGACCACCAACTATGTGCTACTCATCATTCTGGGCATTTGGAGTGCAGTCTTGAAAACAACCAAGTCCGTGTTCTCATGGAACTTGCTCACATTCTGACTAAGAGAACATGGAACTTCCTATAGAGGCACTATGGTGATTAACAAACTATTGAAAAGTTCCACTGGGAACACATAACCAACCGCAGAATAAAACATGGTTGTTGGGTGTTCTTAGAAAATTGACTGTCCTAGTGTATCACTCAATTCTTCTTTTTTTTTTTTTTGCGGTACCAGGGATTGAACCCAGGGGCGTTCTACCTACGCGCTACACCCCCGGCCCTATTTTTTATACTTTATTTTGAAATCGGGTCTCATGAAGTTGCCGAGGGCCTCACTAAGTAGAGAGAGAGAGAGAGACAGGGAGAGAGAGAGAGAGAGAGAGAGAGAGCTGAAGCTGGCCGCGAACCGGATCCTCCGGTGTCCGCCTCCCAAAGTACTGGGATTACAAGCTGTGCGCCACCACGCCCGGCTTCTTCTAACTTTTGATTCTTGAAAATGTTTCACAACAGTGCTGTCTGATGGAAATATATGAACCACAGAAAGTAATATAAAATTTTCTAGTAGCCAGGTTAAAAAAGTAAGAAGAGACAAAATGAATTTGGAAATGTAATTCATTTAACTGATATTCCCCAGATATTGTAATTTCAACATGTAGTCACTTAAACTTATTGAAATACTTCACTTTATTTTTGGTCCAAATTCTTCAAAATACCATTATGAAATATAGATGACATCTCTCATTTTGGAGTAGCCGCCTTTCAATAGCCACATGTAGCTACGCGTGGGACACTGGAGATTCAGAAACTGCCAAAGGACTCCTCCATCCTCTTATTTTGGGGATGCAGGAGATAATACTTGATGACTCGCAACATTCTGTGAACTTTGGTTTGGGTTTTTTTGTAAAAAACTAGATCTCCATAGTTTTCCTTTGCACCAGTCCTCCACAGTGATCCGCACAGAAGGAAATCCATAGAACGTGCCAAGTTGGACCTCAAATCGTTGATTCGTCCACTGAGGAAAGGGGTATCATGAAGAAAAATGCTTTTCCGTTTTGGATGAACAATAGCATCTCGGCCAAATTTCAAGTTAGAGTAGGCAAAGGACGCTCAGAACTGAACGTCCAAAAACCAGTTACATGAGCTAATCCTCTACTTGATTTCCAAATTCTTAGGCATCTCTAAAGGTTGGAGGTTCCTTAGGGAAGGCTGTGAGCTCCAGGGGACTCCCCTTAAACTGGAAAGCTGTTCCCAGCTGGTCGGAGACCAAGAGTGGCCTGGCTCCTTCCCAGCCAAGGCTGCTCCTACCTTCCCTCCTCTGTCCTCTGTCCCTCCACCCCCGTCCCCGCGGGGGTCCACCTGCCATCTTTCAGGGCCAGGGTAGTACCCCGGCCCTGTTTCAACGGGGAGCAGGGGGCTTTCTCTTCTAATGAGGGGGAAAGGGGTGCAGTCTTCCTACTGACCTAAGGGAGGGAGAGTCCCGGGCCGCACAGGAACCTTTTCTTCCCCGCGTGGGGGGCCGGCACCCTGTTTGCCTGCTCTACTGCAGACCGACTATTTGCGAGAATCGGGGACCCCCTGGACAAAGTTCCTTTAGAAATCCGGCGACCCCCGCCCCGTGCCTTGTGCCCCATTGGAGACTCCACAGTTACGCCCGCGCCACCCCGGGGCAGAGCGTCTGGGACACTTTCTTCTCGAGCTCCTGGGGGAGGCAGCCCCGCTCCGCGGGAAGCCCACCATCACAGTCCCCCGGAGGCCGGGACGCCCCCCGCCCCGGCCCGCATCTCGCGGCTCGGTCTCAGGCTCTAAACCAGAACGGGGGCCCGAGTCCGCGTTCACACGGAAAATTATGCCGGCTCCAGCGGCGCGTAAAATTGATGTGAACCGAACGAAGTGGGATCAGCGTGATCCTCCTTCTCTTGTCTCAACAGGGGTTTCGGCGCGTTACACAAGGCCGAGCTTGTCTCTTTAAGAAGACATTGGACCCTAATTAGTCCGCATTCCTGGCGCGGCCTCGGAGCGAGGGGCCGAGGGTGTTTGGGTTGGGAGAAGGGGGGCGGATGGGAGGACAGGACTCGGAAGATCTTCAGACCGGCCTCCGGCCTCCAGCGCCCCTCCACCCGCTTTATTTTGCCGCCACCACCGCCACCAACACCTAGTTCTGAGGATGCAGCCAGGGCAGCAGCAACAGCAGCCGCCGCCGCTCATCCCAGCCCCACGTTACTTTGATTGACAGCTGAACAAATGTTTCCCCGGTTCGAACGCTCGCGCTAAGGAACGTCAGCCAAGGCGAAGCTCCGCCTTGGGCGGCGGGCCGTCTCCGCCCCGCCTCCGCCAACCCATCCCTCTCCTTTCATTGGTCAGAGCCAGCCGCGACGCCCGGCCCCCACGTGGGTTCCAGCCTGGCCGGCTCCTCCTCCCTGGCTTACCATTTGTCAGCAGTGAAATGATGGGCAGTAACACAGAACGGCGATTAATGTTCAGCCATCTCTGATTGGTTGCTGGAGACGCCTACCGCGCCGGGGGAGGGCGGGGCGCTTGGAGAGCGCCCCAGAGCGGTCGCGTGGCCGGCCGGTGATTGTAGTCAATCTGGCTGGCTCCTCAGCCACGGTCGCCCGGGGCGGACTACATCTCCCGGGATGCTCCGCGGTCCCTCCGCGGACGGTTGTGAATATGTATCAGAATGTTAATGATTAGCTGCTGCTAAATTTGGTCAAAGAAGTCACCTACACAGAGCGTGTTGTTAGAGCTGTTCTGAGCGGGTGTTTGGGCTGTTGGCTGCTTTCTTCCCCCTCTCTTACACACTTGTATATTATTTTGAGGTGGTGTTCGCAGAGTTTGAAAGGAGAATTTAAAAAAAAAAGCCGCAAGCGTTTCACTCTTTTATTTTTATAATCCCCTTCAATTTGGGGTTTGAAAAAAAAAGACAAGAAAACAGGAAGGAAGAAAAATAAGGAAATGAGATGTGGTAAAAGAAGCTAAAAGGTGCCTTTTAAAAAGATCGTGGCTGTGAAGTGAAAAAAAAAAACCTGCCGAGAAACCAAAAAAGCACCGCGGAGACCTCTTCCGAACCAAAGGAGTTTGTGTTTGCTTTTAGGGAAGAAGAGAGATCATTCATTCGGAGGAATAACAGCCAATTAAAAGACAAATAAAAAAAAGTTTGGAGTGGGAGCGGCGCGGCGCGGGCGGCCGGGCGGTGCAGGCGGTGCAGGCGGTGCAGGCGCGGAGCTCGCGGTCCCGGCCGGGGAGCGGCGCGGAGTCAGCGGCCATGCCCGCGGCGGGCCAGTGACGCCCGCGGGGGATGCGGAGGGACGGCCGCCCAGCGCCCAGCGCCTTCCTGCCGCCGCGCCCCGCCGCCGCCGCCGCCGCCTCCTCGGGGCCGTGAAGCCGATGCGCCGCGCGCCCGTGCCCGGCGCAGCCAACTAAAGCGGCGTGGATGATTCGCGACCTGAGCAAGATGTACCCGCAGACCCGGCACCCGGTGAGTGCGGCGGGGAGGCGGCGGGGCGGTCCCGCGCCGGCCGGTCGCGGCCCCCGGGGCGTGCAGGGTGCAGGGCGCGGGCTCCGAGCTGGCCCGGCTCCCTCCCGGGTGGGTGCGCGGAGGCGACCGAGTTGTAGCCATTTTCTTATTGTTGTCTTGCAAGCCCCGGGAAGCGGCGCGGAGCCCTCGCCTTCCTTCTTCCCCTTCCCCTTCCCCTTCCCCTTCCCCTCGCCGCGATCGGGTGGGGGCGGCGATGGAGGAGGCGCGCTCGGTGCGGGGCGGGAGCCAGGGCGCCCTCGGCGGCGGCGGCGGCGGCGGCGGCGGCGGCGGCTGGAGCAGCGCGGGGCTCGGGCCCCCGGGACGGGCGAGCGGGCGGCCACGCCATGGCGCGGGTCCCCCCGACGGGCCACTTTCGATTCCGGGTGGGCAGGGAGTGGGCGCGGCAGGTGGCCGGGGCGGGCGGGGAGCCGGGGCTCGAACCCGCGGCGCCCCGGGCCACCCCGACCCCAGCCCGAGGGCGCCGGGGCGCGAGGAGGGGCGGGAGGAGAGTTTGCGGCGCTTTCCGCCCGTCTGCGCTGCGACCCCCGCCTTCTCCATCCCCCTGCGTCGCCTGTGATGTGGGCTAATTAAATATTTTATTGTTGTTCTTTAGGCACCGCATCAGCCTGCTCAACCCTTTAAATTTACAATTTCCGAATCCTGCGATCGGATTAAGGAAGAGTTTCAATTTTTACAGGCTCAATACCACAGGTAACGATATTGACTTTAGCTGATCCTCCTGTTTGCTTAGCTCTTGTCGTCTGTCCCCCACATCCATACACAAACACGCCCCCCCTTTTTTTTCTTTTTTCTTTTTTTTGGCCACCGCAAAGGTATTATCTTTTTTTTTCCCCCCCTGTGGGCAGAAAGGGCAAGTCAAGGCCTCTTTTTCCTGTAGGCAGGTGTAAAGAAATTAAGCATTTCTTTCTTCTCCGGTAAATAAAAAAAAAGGCAAAACAATCGAAACTGGGGAGACTTGGAAAACGCTGAGGCCAAACTTTCCATATTGATTTATTGGAGCCTGGAGAATGGAAGGTTGGGAAGATTCTGGGGCCTCTTGACTTCCTTGGTTCTTTATTACTCTGGGCTCCATTCCTTCTTACTTCTTTCTGCCATTCCACTGAATAGCTGAGCGCCCTGGGAAGTAGCAAGTGAGCGATTTCATTACTTTTATGCTGAAAAATATGTTTCTCTTAGAGGCGATTATTAGACTTAGAGTGCCTTTGAAACATTTTTCTTTTGCTGACTTTTTAATGACGCCTAATTCTTATTTCATAAATGTAAGAACCAAAACAAGCCACTGAACCGGATCAACACTTTGCCCCTGGGTGGTGGTGTTCAACTTGTCTGTGCTTTGGAGAGGGGGAAAAAAAAAGACATCATTCATAAGATTGCTTGATTCATATTTTCGTTAATATTTTTGTAGAACATTAAAGGAAAAAAAACTCCCTTGTGACATTTTGGGGGATTTTATTTATGTTTGTATATGTAGTCATTATGGACGTTTTATTTCCTTGTTCTTGTTTTATTAAGTGAACTTAGTGAACATTCAATTCTGGATAAGCTCCAGAATTAAATCCACTAGAGGGTTTATTTCTTTAAAACTTAAAAAGCAAACCCAAAAAACAACAACAAAAAAGAAACCACATTTGATCCTTACTGAGGAGGCAAATCCAGGCTAGTTCTAGTCACCCTTTTCTCTAATGAGGTGGTATTTAAGGTCGTTTGGTGTTTGAAGCTGATGATGTAGAGGAGGGAATGTGTGTTTAGATTTGAAGGATATAAGTTAAGTTCTGCACCGTACTTAGATTATCCTGTGTCCTGAACAGTCTGAAGCTGGAATGTGAAAAACTCGCCAGTGAGAAGACTGAGATGCAGCGGCATTATGTCATGGTAAGAAAACTGTGTTACAGATTCAAAGTGCCTATTAGTTTGGGATACCAAAAGCAAGAATACATTCAAATTGCTAGAGGCTGTAGGATAGATCACAGGGGCCCTGCCAGTGGAGTTGAGGTTATGGGAATGTATCCATTAGCAACCTGTAATTCTAGGATGTTTTAACTTGCTTTTGACAGCTAACTAAGCTTTGATTTCAATTTTCAAAAAGTTCAGCTGCGTGGGGTATAATTTTCTGTGCTTTGTTTTTACAAATCGAAAAAAAAAAACAAAACAAAACCTCATTTATGTTTTGTTCAGTTACAAGCAAAATGTTTTTGTTAGTGGTTTTCTTTGTTGTTTTATTGCTCTTTCTCTAAACAATTTTAACCAGACAGTTTTTCTATATACTCTTAAGATTTTAATGCATCTTATTCCTTTTAGAGTTACAGCTAAGATACCAAGCCCCTTTTCAGTTTTTCTTCCATTCTTTATGATATTATATTTTTGTGTGGTATATTTTCAATTTCTGTAGTGTTACATTGGTTTGAGAGTGGTGATTTACCTCACCAGAATTTCTATAATTACAATTATGCTACATGTTCAAAAAAATCAGATCTGCTTAAGTAGGAAGCATATTTTTGATTGTTCAAAAAGGCTCCAGAGAATGCATTAATTCATTTTCTGTCAAGCTTTTATGCTTTGAATGTGTGACTACAAGCAGTACACTAAAAATGAGAAACTGAACTCTTAATAACATCACCTTTTCCAACCATTCTTTAGAGTCATGTGATACCAAATTTTCATCAGCTTTTTTGGGGGATTCATCTGCTTGTGATGTATAAAGACAATTGGAGATGTTAAGAATGCTGTGTTTAAACATAATATATATATATTTTTAAATTTTATAAGGTATTGTCTTAGAGTCTGTGTCAGGGTGGCATCTAGTTTATTAGGCTTAAGGTAGTAATTGGATATCCATCCCATTTATTGGCATAAGTATTATGGGTCTTTCCGTTTAGGTGAGGCTTTTATATATGTTGGTTTTAAACATACTTGGGGCATTTTGAACAAACCAGGGAGATTATTTGATGAAAGGCACAAATTTAATTGCTTTTCCTTCTTTGACAGTATTATGAAATGTCCTATGGGTTGAATATAGAAATGCATAAGCAGGTAAGTTTTTATTTCTTTATAATCATTTTAAATGACAGTAATACTGGTGTGCTTTGAAGAGAAAATTGTGTTTTGCAGTTTTCTTCTGTACATTATTGTGACTACCTGTATTTTAAAAGACTGAGTACTGGAGGGGACACTTTTTTCACTTGTGGTTCCCCATCCTTTTTCGTATTACCCTGATTTTAATAATTTAAAATGTTATTTTTTAAAAATCTGAATGCACATTAAACTTAGTACACTTTCAAAGCTGGGCACTAAATTATAAAATATTTCTTGTCTTTATTTTGAAAGACTTGCTTTATTTTTTTGCGTATTGCAAACTTGTCTTATAAAAGCTTTTCTTTGAAATTATTAAAAATAAAACTATAAGTTCTGTGGAGACTTCGTTGGCTCAATGTGAAAGAATGGATGGTGGGTGAGCTTGGAGGATCAAAATGAAATCTGTGGAACTACAAGAGAAATTGATGTAAAATCCTTGTACTGGTCCCTGGAGGCTACTTAGTTGGGTCTTACCAGGAACTGTAACCGTTACTTCCAAAATTTGTACAGAGCAAATGAGCCTGGTAGGAGGATGTGATAAGGTTCAACACTGGGTCTTGAAATCTAGCAATTAATTCAACCAAAAAAAAAAGAAAAAGGAAAGAAAAAAAGATCATGATTAGTCGGAAAGCATTGAGAGAGGTATGACTCAAACAGGCTTCTTTTTTTGCAGGAGACGGAATGAAATGGCTTGGCTTATGTTTCAGAAAAAAAATAGCATATATATGCTGTATTTATGAATCTAAATATCGTGTGGCAATAATAATTTTTCTGGGAAGCAGTTATTTTTAGTGATCTCCAGTGGAACTGTTTGAGGTCTCAACCATTTCAGAATAGGTGTATGTATGTTTGCCTGCTGAGAAGATGGCAAGGGAAACTTCATGTTTTCCGTGTTTTATTTATGATCAAGGTGGATGTCATTACATTCTAAGTTTAGAAAGGATGAAGTGACCACACATTATCAGGCTTTTACTATTTGTGGATTCCTTTTTGGATACAATTATTCACGGTAGGCTCAGAATGTACCCATGTAGTAGATCTTAAAAGATGACAGACAATAAAGGCAATCAGATAGATAGTATTTGAAAACAAAAAGTTGGGGAAAAATGAGACATTACTTAAACTGAGGACTTCTATTTCAGATACTAGTTTACTTTGCATGCTATTTGGTTATGCTAATATTAGCATAATATAGTTTGAATACTGTGTGTTAAAATTAAATTCTTACTTTTGCATCTTTGCCATTTATGTTTTGATTTGCAATGTAAATATCTCCTGCTTAAACAAAATCCATTCAAGCTTACAGATGGACTTCCCTTAGCTCTACCTTACAGGAAAAAAATTACATGAGCAGAATGATATTGTTTATTATCTTTATTATATATCATTTTCGGGATGGATCTTGTATATGTCTTTTTTTTTTGTCCCCCACCCAAGATTAGTTAGTGTCTTTTTAAAGATTGGACCAGATGACTAATGTCCCTTTATTTCTCTTTCTGTCTCTTGTCTACCCTAACCACTTAGTTTCCAGATCTCCATGTACCATCTTCATTTCTGAAAAGCATGTAGCTTGTATTTGGCTGTATATGTGTTTTTTTTTGTGTGTGTGTGTGTGTGGTGTCAAGGGTATGTGAGATCCCTTAATTTTACACATCTTACACCTCTATAATTCTGTCATCTTCTTGTCCAGCTGGCCTCAAATGCCATCCATTTAAAATTGCGAAGAGTACATTTTCCCTTTTTTTCCTCTTGCTTTTAAATTCAATCATATCAAGAATCCTGAGGGCAGTTTATCACATTATGAAATACAGACAGCCCTGCAAACCACCTACTTATTATATTTTCTTTCTTTCTCCCCCTTAAGCACAGAGGCATATCTGTCTTTATTTGTTTTCCTAGGCAGACAGCCTTAGTTCCTCTTAGCCTCTCTTCCAGATGCACTCACTGGATACCCTTGTAATGGAAAGCAGCAATAATGCAGGGAAGTTGCCCTGCGGCATAATTGGGCCTAGTTCTCAAGATCGGGTTAGGCTTATTCACTTATTAGATTTGTGTCTCGAAGGGTTCAAGAGTAGGAGTCCCAGGAGTCCTTGGAAGTACCCTAGTAATTGGTGGCCCTGATATTTGAAACCTTTGTGTATTTTTTGGTTAACGCTCCTGTTCTTTCTGGCTGCAGCCAGCCACAGAGTATTTATTTTTAGAGAAAATTTTCACTGGGACAGAAAATGATGGTTGTGATGGAGTCATAACTCTGTGACTTAGCAAATTGATGAAAGCATGAAAGTATGAAACAGTGACAAACAGGGTGGGGGGGTCCATATTCTCCCCCCTTCCCTTTTTGTGTGATGCTTGTCACTAGTCACCCTGTGTTGATTCTGATAGAGAACTATAAAGTGAAACCTATGGGGAATTTGTCATTCTGAAATGAAAGCTAATGTAATTAGTACCAATTAAAGTACATTTAGCAAATTGGATTTAATCTTAATTAAGCCTGCATAATGTTGCCAATTTTTAACAATTATGTTTGAGAACATAATTAATTTAAATTTTGGTAACTGAGTAAATAGCATTAGTCTGGTAGAATTAGTAGATTTTTTAAAAAAGGGAACTCAGCGACATGACATGGAATTGGAGCATAAAATATGAATCTAATTTCTGGTAATCTTTAGTAGGATTGATAGAGCTGAGCAGATGAAGCTAGGAAACAACCCAGGAAAGTTAGGGTGGAGTGTTCTGGGCTATAATGGGAAATAATGCCTGCCACTGTCCTAAATTGTAGCGTGAAAACGAAGATGACAAATAGGACATGGTTAGAAATGGCACATGCTTCATTGTGATGTCTTCAAAATGGAATTTTTTAAAAAAATAAAAGAACACTGGCCTTTATACCCTAAGGATTTCCCTTTGTTTTGCCACAGTTGGCCCAAGGTTTAGTTGTTACCTTGTTTTGCTGATTGTGCTTTATAAATATAGTGTGGCTTCTAAATAGGTCTGCAGCCTAGGGCAGATCAGGGTGGTGCATGCAGTAGATACCCTTACTAAATGCTGCTTGTTTGCATCCTTTACCTGTGGTGATGTAATTAAAAAGAAATCCTCCCTGATGGAATGTGATAGTAGTGGTTACTAATCTAAAGAGTGAATGTTGGTTGGGTGTGGTGGTGCACCCCCGTAATCCCAGTACTTGGGAGGCTGAGATAGGAGGATCAAAGGTTCAAGACCAGTTGCAGCAACTTGGTGTGAGACCCTGTTTCGACATAAAAAAAGAAAGGGCTGGCTCAAAGATAGAATGCCCCTAGGTTCAATTCCCAGTACCCCCCCCAAAAAAAATTGGATGTAGATTAGGAACAATAGGTATGCAAATTAGTTTAGAGAAACTAAATGGATGGGCATGCCACATTTTGAAGAGGGGAGAATGGAATGACTGGAGTTCCTCAGTATTCTATAATTTGAAGGTCTCTGCTTCTAAAAAATTTTTTTGTATAGTATTTGAATTTTAGAAATGATTAGAAATATTTAGAAATCTATAACACTTAGAATCAAAGTGAGTGCTATACATATGTATGTTGTGTACATATATTTACATGTATATATATACATGCAAATATATATATTACTTTTTTAAATCAAAGCAGGAAAACTTCCTGTTTCACTCCAAGCCATGTAAATTTTATTACAAGACTGAGCCACAACCATTTGAGTGCTGCTAAAATATTAATTGAATAGAAATGAAAGGGCCTTGCCAACTGATAGGATATCATAATCATAGCCTCTTTGGTCGATGGTAAATGATGATAAATGACATTAGGAACCTTTTAGCAAACTGTAATAACTACAAGGAGGGAAGCAGTATGGATTTGCATTATATCTGATACCCTCTAGTACCAAGTGGATTGCCAATACTGCTTGTTTAGCATTTTCTAAGGGCAATAGGATATTGATTTCTGACTTACAAGGAACAGCTCTATTTTCACCATTGAAAAGTATTGCAGGTTGTTAAGAAGAAATTGACTTGAAGAGGCCGACTGCTGCCCATCATGGAGCAAATAAAGCAAAACTGCCGAAGCATGGTGGAGCAGCGAGACGGGCCCTCAGCAATTTGTTGCTATTAATTTACCATGCTCGACAGCAAATCAATCGGCATCTACTTCATCTGCTGGAGAAAATGCTGTCCAGGGCAGATAAAAGGCTCGGCATGGTACAGAGAATAGACTGGATTGGCCAAAAGGAGGCTGCAGTTAATGTGTAAATAAGTGAAATCAAGGCCAGTGTTGCAGAGGAAGCTGTTGTTAATTAGGTTGGTGCTTTTTAGTGAACTATTTTAGAAAGCAGCATAGAATTTGGAGAATAAGAAGAGATTTATTGAGGTTGAAGTAATATATGACTGGCATGACATTCCAGCCTTGAATGTACTTGATTCTGGGATGCAGTAAATTTATTTGGGGACAATGCATGCAGTGGAAGTCAATTCGTTTAAAGTTCTGTTTAAGACAGAGTTCCCTTAAGATAATTTTTTTTTTTTGGCGGGGAGGGGGCCCATTACCAATTTCTTGCACATATTCTGTCTTATATATTCTTAGATTTGGAAGAGTACATGGAAAAGCAGGTGTTTGAGTATTTAGGCAAAAAAATATCTTACATGGTGACCCCCCCCAGAAATGAGTGTGATTGAACTCTCATATACTAATGAAAAGGAAGCATTGTCAAAGGTGGGGTGTTCTAGATGTAAGTAATAAACCAATGAACATTTTGCTGACATAATTTTCTTTTGCTTTATAAACATTAAGAAACAATCTAGAGAGGCTGAACATTAGATTTTCTGCTGGACTAGAAAATCTCGAAGTGAAATTTTGATGGCTGCATAAACTGTCAAATTAGAAGGAGTTTGTGTATTGGGAGCGAGTTTGTGTTTCTGCTTTTCATTGTTTCAAAACCACCTTTTCTAAGAGTACTTAACCTCTGATAATATTACCAAAGGGAGGTTATTGGTGGTGCCCCTCCCCCCCCCAGCTCTTTCATTTAGACATTTTGGGATAGGGGACCAACTATACTTTACTCCTATTAAGTAAATCTAGATATATGTAGATTTTAAATAATATTTGTGTCAAAACCGTCAGAGGGTCTAGCATTGGGGCAGTTAATAGGTTGTAGCTCCTTGCCCTGAAAGGGAAGCAGATCTGGAGAATAAAGTTTAATCCATTAAGGGTAAGTGTATGTATTAGGGGAAATATTTTCTCAATACTATGGGTTTCCCTTTCTTCCTGTCTCACGTATTCTTAATTTTGTCTTTCTTGATGTACAACAGAATATCTGTAGACCTTTTCATCTAAAGCAGTGATTGTTGAGTAGAATTAGTTTCCTTCCAATGGAAGTGAATATTTATTATATATCTGATATGTGCTTACCATAGATGTGGGCATACTGCCAACATTTGTTTTTAATTCTCACAATAATCCTAAGAAAGGAATTATGTCCAATCAAAAGGTGATTAAACTGGATCATATCTGTACAAGGTGATATAGCTAATGGGAGGTAGGTTCAGGACTCAGGTGAATTTACCTGGAGAATTTGCCAGGAGAATTTACCAGGTGAATGTACCAGGAAGGACATCTCCTGGGAGATGGGGCAGCCATGAGTTAGAGATTCAGGCCTCAGCTCATTCCTGGAATGGGGAAGCCCTGGGTGGCTTGGATAGTCTCTGGGTTTATCCTTGAGCCCCTGATCTTTAGGCTTATACCCAGAACCTATTATGTGTGAGGGTTCTCTGCAACTGCCTGGAGTCCAGGACTGGAAGGCTCAGGTGAGGCTCTATCCTGGTGGCGCTCTTTGGTTGAGAGGATGAGGGTCAGTGGCTTTCACTTTGGGTCCCATGTATGGGCAGGAGAGCTGCTTGCTTTATCAAGACAGAATTTGTTTCCTCCCTATGCAACCTGTTTCTCATTTGTTTACAAACTTGTTCTTCTGTTTAACTTTTATCTTTCCCTTGTGGCTTCTAAGATTGTGTCTAAAGACAAGGGGCTGTATGTTAATCATCATCTTGTGGGTTTTTGAAGGGGGAAGCTGGAAGGGGAAAATGTGATGTTTTGTGGCCTCTTTGTAGTTCAGAAAGAGGTTCTTAGATGCAGGAAATCACACACAACTCAAACTTTTAAACGAAGGCAGATGTTTTGCTTTTAATGTTTAAAGAATTTCTTTGCAGCATTCAAACAAAGGGATATTTCGTTCTCACTGCCGCTGAATTCCTGCTTACATATTATTTTTATTTATTTATCATTTTGATGGGCAAAGTCCTTTGTATCTAGATAGTATCTGAGCTGGGTTGGACTAATGAAGTAGACAAGAATGAAGTGCATATTAAGGAAATGCCTCCTCAGCCTCCATGAACGCGAGGCCCATTGTTCTTCACATTCTTCATTTACTCTTTCCTAGAATCTGACTTATTTTTTATTTTTCCCTATTTGCACCATGGAATATATAAAGGAAGTTGGGAATTGAGTGTTAAAAATGTGCATTTAGAAGTTATTTGTATTTGCTTTTAATGAGAAAATTCCTATTGCCTTTAATGTTATTTGATAGTTTGCTTTGTCACTTCAGGATGGCAATAACATTATTTGGTGGCTAGAAAGAGTGAAAGATGATGTGATTTCTAGAAGGGACTTTTCTTGATCCCTTCCTACGTCCTCTTTAAAAATAACTGCAGCACTTTGGCAATGGTGGCAGATCCAGTGGTCTTGTACTGGCTAAGTTATCATTTGTTTAAGCTGGGCTGTTGGAGAGAAGCAACAGACAACATATTTAGGCATGGGCAACTGAGTATTTACACTGATAATGACAGTTTGCAAGGCTTAGGACTTGTTCGAAGTAAGTACATTGCAAACAAAGTTTATGAAATGATTACTCTAAGGGGGAAGGGCCTCAGAAGTTTTAGTCAAAGTGAAAGAGCTGTTTTGACTTTACCTTAGTAACAGCTGTCAGTGATAGTTGCTTTCTGTCTGTAAAGAGGGATTTAGCTGGCATTCACCACCACAAATCTATATACCCTCTCTGTTTTCATTGGAATTGACCCAGTGTTGATGCCAAGCCTTTGCTATTTCTGTATCAGCAAGCCAAAACTTAGCCTCAGAGAGGTGCAGTGTTTAACCTCTACTCCATGCGGCAGTACAAACGGGCAACTCAAGGTAAGGTGTGGATTTTATTAGCTGGCTTCTCAAAGAAGCAAAAGGGCAATACTCCAGGGTACCCTTTAGGTGCTGTGTCTTTCAGTGAGTGGGTCATTTTTTCATCTTTTTTTGAGGATTTTGCTCACAGGTACCTCAAGATTTATATCGTGGAGGGAGTGTCTGCATTTCAGGGAATGAAAGGATAACTTCTCTCTCAGTGCAGTATCAGGTTCTGTCCCCCACCTGGGCTGGCTGTGGTATGCTTGGATCTCTGCAGGGATCTATTGCTTGCAGCAACCTAGGCAAGTCAGAGGTTGGGGAAGGAAGAGGCTTTCTTTCTGAAGGTTGGGGCTTTCTGATTTCTTAGCAGGCTCATTTCATTTTATTGTAATTAGGATTCCTTCACTCTTATTTTTTAACTATGTATTCTGCTTCTGAAGGTCTGTGGATTCATGTGGTTACAGAATTTGGAAAGGTAAGGAAATATAACTGAAATGAGTAGTGGTGGTAGAAATTATAAGCACTAGTACTCTGTAACGTCCTTTCTTTGCAGAGAGCTTAAGGCATTTTATATGTTCTCCTTAATCTTCCTGATGTTCCTGTAAAGCAGGTAGCAAGCTTGGATCCATGTATTTATTTAAATAGCTTCTGTCAGTGGAGTACCCGACAGTTTGCCAAGCAGTGTCATTCCACTGCCCTCCTTTAACAGATGATACTGAGGCTTAAGGGCTTAAGGGACTAGCCCAGTGTCACAGTCAGGGAGGATCAGCACGCTGGTGGGGATACCAGAGTTCACGCAGGTCGGCGAATGTGCCCTAGGTCGCATAGCGAGAGTCACTGTCAGAAGAGGAAATGGTAGGTTTCTTGACTTCCCTTCCAGAGCTCCGTTCACTGACCACGGCTATTTCCAAACAGCAACTAATGTGCTTGTTTCTGTGATGTTCTTGGCTTTCTGCAACATGAGGAGCATGGTAATGCTACTGGCAGTCCAAGAGTGTTACTGTCATCTCTAGTGAGAGATCTGATCTGTGTGTTTGTGTTTGAAGTACAGCTCCTCTCTTTCCTTCCCTCTACCCTCCAGTGCCAGTGCCCTGCCCAAAGGGAGTCTGGGATCAGCAAATTGAAATATAAAGCCAAGATCCACTTTTAGCAAAGCGCTTAATAAAACTGGCTGCTCCCTCATTCCTAAACGATACTATACAAACACATTGTCCTAGATACATATTTATTTCCTGTCTCCTCCTGCAGCTAGAATATAAGCTTCATGAGAACAGGGGCTTTTATTATTGTTTTCTGCTGTATATCTGGTACCGAGAATTATGTATGTAGGTGTTGGTACTCATGAAATATTTGGTGAGTGAGGGAATGAATAATTGCATTCAGATAGAACTAGCCAAGAATCTGGAATTTAGTATTTTTAAGGGTGTATTTTGGTTGCAGGATAGATAACCAGTGCTGAATTTTCAGGTATACCTAGGCCTGTGTTGCCTACTAGTTAGTTTTGCGGAAGAATGACATGGGAAAGAGGAAGTTAAAAGCAGCTGGACTTGAGTGTCTTTTGGGAATGAGTTAGGATAGTTAAAGTAGAATATATGTATTTTGGCATGTTAAATCTGCCTTTTTAAAAGATGAAAACATGAATCTTTCCTAACTGAATTTAAAATTCAGTTTGAACATCACTCTATTACTAGTTAGTATGTGTCTGAAGAATTCTTTCACTGTTAATAGGTCTGTGTACGTGCGGTTTGAATGAATGTGGAGAGATACTGATCTTAACTATACCGTGGTGTCATTCGCTAACTTTCCTCCAAATCAGTAAAAGTACAAGCTTCTCGTTCTTTGAAGGGATAAGGAACTCTCATAGCTTTTTCATTAGTGGAGATGGCATAGTGATGTTGAAAGAGTAATAATCATAATAGTAAGTGGTTTTGGAGAGCTTATTGTGCAGGTAATATTTCACTTATTCTCACAACAACCTTATGGAAAGTATAGCATTACTTATTTCCATTTTACATCTGAGGAGTCCGAGATACAGAGAGTTTAAATAACTTGCTTGAAATCAACCAGCTGAAAAATAGATCCTGGATTTTATTTAAGGTCAGAACGCTGGTACGATAGATCTAGAATACTCTTCTGCCTTCTCCAGAGTACTTGACTGAGTAGAAAGCCTCAGATTCTAGTTCTGACCTTGCCAGGAACAAGCTCTGAGATGTTGTAGGAGCACCTTCTCAGGACTACACTTTCTGCTGCTTAAAATTTGAGTATCAGTGAACACCCAGATCACTCCTTCGGTCTAAAATGACTGTTTGGGTTTGGTTTGTTGAACCAGTGGACTGAAATTGACTTAGCGTCCTTCCTTTTTAGTCTCTGAAAGGTTTTTAGAACTTTAGGGGTTTTTTTTTTTGTTTTGTTTAAATCCACAATTACCTGATGGAGCTAAATGTATAAATGTCTGCTTATGTAGTACTTTATACTTTACGGGGTACTTTTTCATCTATTTTTTCATTTAAACCTCAGTAATGTCAATAAAATATCCCTATCCTATGGATGAATAAAGTGAGACACAGATTTTTTTTTTTTTTACAGTACCGGGGATTGAACGCAGGGGTGTTCTACCTCCGCGCTACACCCCCGGCCCTATTTTTGATACTTTATTTAGAAACCGGGTCTCACGAAGTTGCGGAGGGCCTCACTAAGTAGAGAGAGAGAGAGAGAGAGAGAGAGCTGAGGATGGCCGCGAACCCGGATCCTCCGGTCTCTGCCTCCCAAAGTACTGGGATTACAAGCGTGCGCCACCACGCCCGGCTACAGACGTTAAATGACAAAGTTCTACAGTTAATTGTTAGATGGTTCAGAATTCACCGATTCCTTTAGGGCCAAAGTAGTGTTGATGTAGAACTAGAGCAGTTATTGTAAAATGTGATATATATATATCTAGTATAAAATATAAAACCAGTGCTTTTCTTGAAAGTGATCCGTTTATATACTTTTCCTTTGTCCCGTATCATATAGCTTCTGAAATAGTGCAAGTTATAATGTGATATAATAGTTTTCTTCCAAAGATGTGTGTGCAAAGGGGATATATAATAGTTTATTAGCTGTTGTTTAATTAGTTTCTGGGATTAGTTACCCTCCCAGAATCCAAGGTTTACCTTATGACACTTGGGGTGAAGCATGTCTGTACACTGTGTCTTACAATAAGCTTGACATCTCAATCCTCAGGGCTTTTTTTTTCTTGTTCTATCAGAAATCCTGTACTTAGGGAAGATTCGCACTTTTCAACTTGGTTTATAATGAGTCCATCATAAATAAATGACTTAGTGGCAAATGAAAGAATAGGGAATGTTTAATCTTGGCCGCATGAGTCAAAGGCATAGTAGAGGTCAGGATCCTTCCCTGAAGTATAAGCTCCAAAAAGGAACAGTGTGTTCTATTCACTCCTCTGTGCCTAGTGCCTGGAATATAGGAAAGGAAATGAATGAATGAATGACGGAACAGCCAAAGGAACTTTTTTATTTATTTTTTATTTTTCATTTTATTGTATGTATATTCTGCAGCATCTCACATTCTGAGTGTCAGCCATCTCTATATAAGTTTTCTTGGTTGCCAGCTCCTAGGAAGGACTTGGCTTTATGATGAACAAAAAGCCTAGTTAGGCAATCAGAGGTTGGGAGGTCTTATTCTAGTTTTGCCATAGGTCCTCGAACTAGTGATTAGTCTTTTGAAAATGTAGAATTGGATTCATTGCCAGTTGATTTATTTCTAAGGTATCTTTCAACTCTAACATCATATGATATTTTTTCTTTTTTTTTTTTGGCGGTATTGGGGATTGAACCCAGGGGCATTCTACCTCCGAGCTACACCCCAGCCCTATTTTTTGTTCTTTATTTTGAAACAGAGTCTCACTAAGTTGCAGAGGGCCTAAGTAGCTGAGGCTGGCTGGGAACCTGGATCCTCCTGTCTCAGCCTCCCAAGTACTGGGATTGCAAGCATGTGCTAACATCATATGATTTAAAATGACCAGTGTTAGCAAAAGATGTATCTCTAATTTCATTCCTTAGCACAAGAACATGTTGTTTCAGTAAGTTAAGTTTAAGATGATATTATATAAGAGGAAAAAATTTTCTGCCCGTTTGGTAGAACCTCACTTTGGGCAGTGTTAGACTCTTATAGACAACTGGAATAATCATATTGTTGCTAATGTCTCACATCCTAGAACCATCTGCTGTGGGTTATTAATTTTTTTGTGTTTGTTTGCAGTCCTTTTCTAGGATAAGAGCCTATCAGTGACTGCATGTAGTTATAAATTTCCCATATGTATATTTTGGGTGAATATTAATGATATTAATAACAGTTAATATGTGAGCACCTGGTAGGTACCAGGTGATGGACTAAATGCTGCAGATGTAGTAATTCTTTGGTTTATAACCCTTTGAGGGAGGGGTCTGATTATCCTCGGTGTTTATGAGGAAGCTAAAAGTAAAGTAAGAAGTTAAGAAATTTGTCCAGAGTTGTACAGCTGGATAGGTTGCAGAGCTGGGGATTCAGCTCGGCTGGTTGGGCTTCAGAGCCCGAGTTCTGAACCACTGGCAGAGCCTGTGTTGTAAGTGACCATGTTAATGTACAGTTTTGTTTTTTTAAAGGTACCTAGACCATGCTCTGTACACAGTGAACTTAAATGTTACAAATAATAGCTGGTGTCATTTGGGTATGTTTTTATTTTGTTTTTGTAAACATGTGCACTAGATTAGTGGACCCATCAGTTCATTTTTTACTACAGATTCTACTGCTGGTTCTTGGCCTGATGATCACAGAACTCGGGATATTTTTGTACTTCTGACTGTGAGATTTCTAAAACAAGCACAGTACTTTCTTTTTTAACTACATGGGAATGTCCAGAGGACTATAAAACTTTTGAGTGCTTGCTGCAGTGGGGGTTTTTAGCTGGGGCTTAAAGGGTCCACATAATCTTTGAAACTTAATGCATAATTGTGTGCCTTTTCCTGATGAAGTGGAATCCAGAGCCCTTACTAATCCAGTGAGGAAACCGGGACCCAAACAAAAGTTTAGGAGCTATTGCGCTAGAGCAGTGGTGTTAAACCAGGGCATTTCCTTTTCCTGGGGGACATTTGTCAATATTTGAATATACCTGTGATTGTTACAACCTGGAGGTGCCATTGGCAACTAATAGGTAGAAGCTGGGATGCTGCTGAACACCATGCAATCCACAGGAGAGCCCCCTACAACAAAGGCGATTATCTGATATAAAATTTCAATAGTATCAAGGTTGAGAAATCCCACTCTCGAGAGAGAGAGGAAACTTTTATCTCTTACCTTTTTATGGCCAGGAGTGTTACCAGAGAGCCAGGAGGTTTGCATGCATTATTACCTCTTTGAATAGAGATAGGCCAAGAATCAGCCTTGTGTGGCTTCTCTGGTTAAGTCAGTTTGAGAGACTCCTTCAAGCTGTCTTCTTAGCTTTTCTCCTCCTTTTCCCAAGTTGATAAGCAAAGTGGAGTTGGTGGTAGTTAGGTGAAGTTCTGAATGGGGAAATTACATGGTGTTTTGGTAATTATCCTTTTCCTGAAGAAGGGAACATGATAAATCCTCCGGGGAGGGGAGACCTTTCACTCTTTAATTCAGCTGCTCATTTAATGCTTGATTTTCAAGAAAAGCATCCAGATCATGGCCATGCTGCTGTCATGCAAGGCTGAACACGTTTTCTTCCAAGTATTGGACTTGCAGAAGTTTATATGAGGCCCATGGAAGGCACTGGAATTAGTCTTACTCTTTTTCTAGGTATCAGGTTTTCAGGATTATTGCTGTTCACTAGCTTTCCTTTGTCCATGCTGAGCATTCTCAGTCATTTCAGACGTTCTCCTAGGGTACTAGACTGGTTGGTACCAAGATGTATATGATAGAGTGGTCCATCTGAGAATTCAGTATGAAACCTTGGACTGCTGGCGGGGGGTCAGGGCACATCTTACTGCAAAATAGCCCTTCTGCTCTTTCACGTAGGCTCCTGTGTAGGGCAAAGTACTTGTCCAGCCCTGATCACAGTATAATACACAAAATGGAACCTCGAGGTTTTTAAGTAGCCTAAGTCAAAAACTGGGTTTGTTTTTATTTTTTGAAGGCCTGGGCTTACTTTTTTCCCTCTCCAAATTCTGCTGTGCTTTGCAATGAATGTGGGTGACTGTTTTAAAGGACTTTGATTTGTTTGGGGACATAGAACTGTTTTGGAGTGTGGCTTTTTACCTCTAAGTATGGCTACCTTGGTTAACCTCAAAAAAAAATTATCGTTAATCTAAAGTGGCCAATGAAAACATGGTGACAGTTCTGCAGTTACTCACTTGCTTGAATATTTTTTTGGGTAAGTTGGGGGAGACAATGCTTGTTTAGGCTTCCTAATGGAGAAATTGTGTCCTAAAAATTCCAAAGTATCACTCTAGTTAGGATGGTGGTCATCAAGCACACAACTAATAATAAATGCTGGCGAGGATATGGGGAAATAGGAAACCTATTACACTGTTGGCAAGACTGCAAACTAGTACAGCCACTTTGGAAATCAGTGTGGAGGTTTCTCAGAAGATTGGGAATAGAACTACCATATGACCCAGCGATAGCGCTCCTGGGCATCTTCCCAACGGAAATGAAGTTAGAATATTATGACACTTGCATATCCGTGTTCATAGCAGCACAATTTAAAATAGTCAAATTATGGAACCGGCCTAGGTGTCCATCAATGGATGAATGGATCACAAAACTTTGGTATATTCACACAATGGAATTTTACTCAGCCATAAAGAAGAACAAAATCACACCACCTGCAGGAAAATGGGTGGAACTCAAGAATATTATACTAAGTGAGTATAGCCAGTCCCAAAGAACATGTAGATAAAATGTGTGGAAGCTAGAGAGAGATTCGGAAATACGGGCAACATCAGATAGATGAGCAAAGACTACAGGGGAGTGACCGAGGGGGATTAGGGAAGGGGGAGGGGATGAAGTCATAAAGAATGGAATAGTAGAAATAATGTTATGAAGATATACAAAATTGCCAATTCCAGTCTCAAAGACTTGGGGGGGGGTGAGGAGGGGGACCCAGTGGGGAGGGCAACCAAGAGTTGTGTGCATATATTTTTCTGACACTCTGTACCCCAATATAATGTAAAATTACAATGGACCCAATTAAAAAGAAATTCCAAAGTACCCTTCTTACGCTTTCATCCTTCTGTAGATTGGAGTATGGGAGTAGTACTTGGACAGTTCAACTTCTTTGTAAGCTTTCTCCTTGCATGTAAGAGGTTTCAGATGTAGGAGAAGCTGGGTAAGGCACAGTACAATTATATATAAAACGTGGGAAATCATTTCCAAATGCTCCATATGGCTGGCCAGAGAAGCTCATATAAGGACCTGCTTTAACTAGATCTAAGCAGAACTCATAGGATTTTCTTATAATCTAAGCAAGATTTCATAGGTTATTTTGTGTCAGTTTAGGATGTATGTTTGTGAAAAGCTATTCATGCCTGCTTCCTAAGTTAGATTTATAAATGCCACTTTTTCTTTGGTATTTGTTTGAGGCTCATTCCAGATACTAACTTTCTAAATTGAATTATTTAGCTTCTCAAATTGAAATATCTAAGATTAGAGTTATAGAGGGTAAGGTTATAACCTAAATCCTAAAGATGAAAAAAATAACTTGATTTTTGTGAGGTTGTTGTATTCCCTCAATGGGAGGTTAAGAGATAATAGTGCTAGACCCTCAGATAGAAGGCAAAGACTATGATGGCTTTTATTTTTTCATTCAATAAATGTTAATAGACATCATACTATATGCAGGGTTCTTCCCAGAGAATCTTTTTATGCCGTTTGTACCAGTGAGCAATACAAGGCATTATGTAGTGATGACACTGTTGTGACTTAAGCAGAAGAGCAGGGAGTGTTTCTGGCTCTGGGGTGATTAAGAATGCTGTTATGGAGGAAGTAGGGACATTTTAGTGGAACCTCAGAAGAGGGGGCCACTTAGGAAGGAGAACAAAATGGGGAGGATTCCAAGTAGAAGCCACAGAGACAGGAAAGTACTATGCACATTCAGGCTGTGGTCAGCATTTCCAGCTTTGTTGAGTGGTAGAGGGAAGAATAGTTGAGAAGATGGTTTGGGATGCATTATAGAAGCCTTGCATGCTAGGGATAGTGCTTTGGCTATTGAAGGAAAGCAAAGGGAAGATTAATCAGATAGTAGGGCTGGGGCCATTTATCTGTTTTGCCGATTCACCATATTCTCAGCCGCTAGCATGGGATTTGAATGGAGAAGGTTGGGACAGGAGAGGGGACAGGGTTGAGGAAGTAAAATCTGAACTAGGGAAGCATCAGTACGAGTGGAAAGGAGGAAACCACGTGTCCTAGCAGTTCATTGGTTGAGGGATAGGGAAATGCGTAAGAGAAAGGGCCTGAGACATTGACTTCTGCAACGTGGCAAAATTGTGGTACCATTAATAGAAAAAGAGACATTGGATGGCGTTAAGTGTCGATTATGCTGTAGGGTGCTGTGCCCAGGGAAGAAGATATGAAAAGAAGGAAGAGGGGGAATGAATGAGTTTGTTGCTTCTTTCACCTTCACATCATGACCTTGTTTTCATCTCCCCTGCCAAATCTCTGCTCTTGCCAGGAGCCTCAAGATTCTTTTCAACATGACCTCTATTTGTGCTTGTCTTCTATATACCCAGACCACAATAGATTTTGCCAGGCAGCCCTTTGTGGGCAGTGGTTTTCAGAACTGTTCATTTTAAGGAAGGCATTTGATCCTTGCGTGAGTGTATGAGAGTTTCTGTGAATCATTCTGCTTGGTTATCATCATTACCTTTATATTGATATAGTGGAATTTGTAAATGATTTGAGTTTTGACTTTTTCCTCATTAAAGGATTTTTTACAAAATAGGGATAGAATCCTCTAAATTATTCAGCAGCTACTGAAACTCTGGTCCGGTCATTCTTCTCTTTCTCCTGTTTATTTTTAATCTTGTATCATTTGGTCAACAACTGTGGGTAGGTTAGTGATTCCATTTACTTTTTGTGTTTAGAAATTTTATGTCAAAATGAGGCTGAGTCTGTAATTGTCTTGGGAAACCAATATGTTTCAAAAGAAACAATTATTTCTATTGTTCCTTATGTCCCTGATGAGCTAAACACCAAAATTACAATAGATGCTGTACTCAGTGTGAATTACTTGTGTGTGGTTAATTTTCTTCCTTACCTTTTTCCTGATGGTGAGGCATATTCTATATTTTAAAGCTTTTACTGAACCCTTTTAGACACTTGTCTTAAGCTGCTGTAGCTGAGTGAAAACAGCAGTGATAGTAAGGAAAGTTAAGTAAACATGAAATTAAAAAGGCCATAGAGTACATTTTGGTAAACCAAAATATTGCTTGGTGGCATAAAGCCACAGATCCAGTCCAAAAAAGAAAAGAAAAAAAGAAAACATGCGGAAATGTGGTTTTACTGTCTGTCATGCAGTCTGTTTCAACTGTCAGAAACATACGTTGCTTTATGGGGTGTTTTTTTCAAGTCTGACCGCAGCTTTTAATTTCCTTCATTCTACCCACACCTCCTACCATACCCTCATTTATCTAGTGCTAATTTATGGGCCATTTGAATATAATGACCTAATCACCAACGAGCAAAAGGTTCTGCACTTATGGCAAAAGCCCACCCTGTCTCTTTCTTCTTTCTTTCTGTCTGTCTGTCTAATTATGAGTTCTGCACTTTTGGAAATTCTTACAGTCAGAACAAAAGCAATAGTCCTTCTTCTTGGACTGTTCAGTCTAAGATGGAGGTCTTAAAAAAGACATGATTTTTAAGTGCTTTGTTTTTGCTAAAAAAAAAAAGAAAATTAAACATTAAAGAAAAATTAAAAAGCAGAAGATAGACTTGCCCACAGTCCTACCTACTGTCCCCTAATTGCTGACCAGGCAAAGGCTACGGCAGAGGCTTCACTGTGTCTCCACCGTCTGTGCTGTCACTGGTAGAGACTATACTCCCCTCATCAAAAAGTACTAGTCAAGGTTCAAAGGGTAATATGTAAAATAAAGAGTTTGTTTTTGTTTGTTTATAACACACCCAAAATAAATGATGAAACCTTTAGGTCCAAGGTTTAGACCTTTAAAATTATTTTCAATTTTTTGGTAACTACGGTTTTTTCAGTTCTTTATGGGCAGTACAATCCTAAATACATTTTAGGGTTCAGTCCTAATTCAGCCAGTAACTTCTTGTGACCTTGGTAAGTTAATTTAACTTTTCTGAATCTCAGTTCCTCATCCGTAAAGCCAAGGGGGCAAGGCTGGATCAATGCTTTCTATAAATGCTGGTTCCAGGGCCCCCTAAACCTGGGATGTGGACATTGGTATTTTTGTAAAAGCTCCAGAGTGATTCTGGTGCACAGTAGGCTTGAGGACCAGTGAGTTTGTGCAGTACTTCTCAAGCATTCAGGCGCGTACAAATAGCCAGGGGGCGTGTTGGAATCAGATTCTATTTCTGTAGGTCTGAGGTTGTGCCTGTTGTCCCCGCTTCTAACAAAAGCTCCAATCATGCTGATGCTGCTGGTCCACTGACCACGCTTGGAGTAGCAAGGAGCTGAAGTATCTTGACAGTTCCTCCCACTTCTGTTATTTCTTAACTCCATGGTATAGTTTTGTAATTCATGGGAGTCCATGTGCTGCTTGGATGAGACTCCAGGTTGAGGATGTCACAATGGATAGGGTGGTATCTGCATAAGCTCTCATCATCTTTGGAACAATTCTACATAGTCTACTTTAATGGTACGTCAGCCCTCTGAATCACAAAGGTTACGCATTCAGGGATCCAACCAACTTGAAAAATAATTTTTCTTAAATTTTTTTTTTTTGCGGAACTGGGGATTGAACCCCAGGAGCATTCTACCTCTGAGCTCCACCCCCGGCCCTATTTTTTATACTTTATTTTGAAACCTGGTCTCACGAAGTTGCGGAGGGCCTCACTAAGTAGCTGAGGCTGGCTGCGAACCCGGATCCTCTGGTTTCAGCCTCCCAAGTACTGGGATTACAAGCGTGCGGCACCACGCCCGGCCGAAAAATAATTTTTTTTCCCCCGGTAATGGGGATTGAACCCAGAACACACTGAGCTATGTCCCAGCCCATTTTATTTTATTTTACTTACTTTATTTTATTTATTTTGAGACAGGGTCTTGTTGAGTTTCCCAGGCTCGCCTCAAACTTGTGATCCTCCTGCCTCAGCCTCCAGGGTTGCTGGGATTAGAGGCATATGCCATTGCTCTTGGCTTTTGGTGAAAATTATAAAAAAAAATTGTACTGATCATACACTAACTTTTTATCTTCTCTTCCCTAAACAATAAAGTATAACAATATTAACATAATCTAGAGATGATTTAACATGTACCGGAGCCTCTGTATAGGTTATGTGCATGGGGGTCCTAGAACCAATTTCCTGTGGATACCAGCTTGCTTTAGATAGCCCGACCGAGCTCCACTTGGTAGCTGGTGGGCTGTTAGTCTGCTTATCAAGAAAATCAATTTTCATTTCTCCTTCCTTTGTTCATTGAGACCCCACTCTAACATACACTTACACTTTTAAATGATCTCTCCTTTTTCTCATCCATAGATATCTTCTTCATATTTACCTCCAATTCCTAGCAGATACAACAGGTATTGTCCCCATATATATCTCCAGTTCCTAGCAGTATTATGAGGCAAACAGGCAAAAAGAATCAAGAAATGCATTTTGTTCTAATCTGGCTTCTCTTTTGATCACATTCTTTGTGGGAAATTTATTAAACATAAGTTGAAGCAAAAAAACCCCTGCAATTTAGAAGTATATTTTGTTGTGGAAGATGCTGAAACATAACTTAAGCTGTTAACATTTGACATGCTCTTCTCTAAACCCATCATCTGCTAATTGTTTTTAGAAATAAGAAAATACTATTCATAATTTGTGGTCATTTATTTCTGTTTGCTGTAGCACAGCCTTAGACTAGCAGGCAGCTTGATCTAATGGGAAGAACTCTGAATGTGGGGTATCTGAAGAACTGATTTCCAGGCCTTCATTCACCTGCTTCATAAGTAGTTTTATAACTGTGACCATTTAGCTTCTCTAAGTAAGTCAGGGAGGAGATTAAGGAAGGCTTCACTTATTAGGGCTGTGTTAGAGAAGTTTCTTTCTTTGAAAGAACATACCTGTCAACTGAAGTCTAAGGCAATAAGATATGACACTTTGGGATTTAGGAGTGTTGCTTGGGATCAGTGTTAGAGTGTGGTGCATGAACTGGTACAGCTCTGAACTATTTCATGAAGATGGGCAATGAGATATGGAGCTTGTACCAGAATATAAATGAACATATTACTTCCTTCATGGACAGTGTCCTTATCTTTAAGAAACAAAACAAGAAAAACTTACTTAGCAGAACTAAACAGTTGTTCGCTTACATCCTGGCATAAGCCAGTTATCTTCTTGTTGATTTGTAACAGTTTGGGGACTGGCAACTTTCTGTAGCACTGTTTCAGAATATTTACTCAATCAAAAGATCTATCAGAGCCAGGAGTGGTGGCGCATGCTTGTAATCCCAGTACTTGGGAGGTGGAGACTGGAGGATCCGGGTTCGAGGCCAGCCTCAGCTACTTAGTGAGGCCCTCCGCAACTTCGTGAGACCCGGTTTCAAAATAAAGTATAAAAAATAGGGCTAGGGGTGTAGCTCGGAGGTAAAACGCCCCTGGGTTCAATCCCTGGTACTGTAAAAAAAAAAGAAAGATCTGTCAGTATTATATATAAGTTAGGAATAGACTGACATCAGAGTTCATAAAATAAGAGGTAACCTAAAAAATAAAAAGTAAATTTAAAAGCAAGTTAGATTAGAGGTAGGATCAAACTCCAAGTAGTGTGGACATACTACAGCATACTTGTGTTCAGGCAGTTGACACATTCACGAGTTGGAAACTGTAAGAAGCTCTGCAGTTGGTGCTTTGATTAATGTACATCTTGCTGAAATTCTTCTAATCACTTCTAAATTCTTCTCTCTCTCGAGAATTTTTGTTTTTTCACTTTTTACCACCTGCCCAATGGAATGAACATACTCAGTACACCTCATATAACTTTTATTCTGTAGTCTTAAATTTCAGGAACATATTATCAGAGAAGCTTTAAAATAAAGCCTGAATTTTCCCTTCTCCCAGCCTGCTGATATTCTTTACACTTTCCTACTATACATAAGTTTTATTGCATGCAGGGCAAGTACCTGTTTACCAAGAAAAGAGGAAGAGAGATCTCTTGCCAGTAGTAAAACATAAATACCAAGAATGTCTTTTCTGGGTCACAGTGCAAGAAAGTAGAGAAATAGCAAATTTTCTGGGACTGAACCTGTGACCTCTCTCCTTGCAATCAATGAAGAGGCACTGTCCTCTGTTACTGTACCTGTGAGTCTGGCATCCCCCTGCCCCTTAGATCTGTCTCTAGCCTCCTCTTGGACCCTGCAGCCTTTCTGCTCTGTAGTATAAATTAGGGATGCTTTCTTAATTGAGAGATAGAAAGAGCCCTAAGCTTGAATCAATACCTAACAATATAGCCACTCAATTTGTAGCACTATCTAATCTCAGTTCTGTTTTAAAACAGAACTACTTACCTTAGGGGATTTTATTCATATGTCTCCCTTATAAATATTTCTGCCAATCAGATTTGGAGCAGCTTTTGAAAAAGTGGTTGTAGAAGTAGAATTTGGAATCATTGTGTGTGTGTGTGTGTGTGTGTGTGTGTGTGTGTGTGTGTGTTTGGGGGGCTGTTGCTTAAAGTCTTGGTTCAACTGGATTAGTAATTAGAGTCATCCTGGGATTTGGTACTCCACAGTTGTATCATTCATAATATCTGGTGTGTTTTTTAGAATGTTTGTCACTTGAGTCTGAATTCTTCCCAAGCTTTTTCATTACTGTTCCCAAAACAAACTTGACCACAAGCTTGTGACTTTCCTATTTTAATGCACAGTAGGTCAGCCATATCCAGGCTTTACGTGCTGGAATTGTGGCTTCTTCACTCCTGGTTGTCCAAATCTAGTGAAGCCGCACATGCTGCTGGCTGTCCCTGTGCAGTGTTCCATTCCTTGCTATCTTTGTGATCACCTTCACTGTCCATTAGATTGCTTGTACTCCAGGCTCTGATGTCCCCTCGACTGTCTTTCTGCCAACAGCCTTTGCCAGCCTTTGTCCTCTGTATTTTTCTGTATTGTCATTTTTTTTAGGGACCCTTCTTTATACCTGAAAACCTTGCCAGTATTCCTAGAATAGCTCTGTCCTCCTCTCTGCCCAATTTACTCTTTTATTTAGTTGATCTCATTTACCCTGTAGATTGATCCCATTTTTTTCCCTATAGCCCAGACTTCTGAGACTATTCTATGTCATTTCCCTTGAATGTCTCATAGGTACTTAAACTCTGAAAGATTCTAAAATGACATCTTCCCCCACAAGCTTGCTTGAGGTCTAGTGATCCTATCTGAGGAAATGCCAGCCCCATTTACCTAGTTTCTCAAGCTAGGAAACCCGCAGGGGTAGGCAGGTGATTATTGCCCTTCTCTCTCAATCAGTAGCCACACCCAGCCAGTCATCAGGTCTTCTGGAATCTGTTCCCTGTTACTCCTGCATGTGTTTACTTCTCTCATGCTATCATCTGTCTGATCATGGTGACTTATTTAACACTTTACTCTTCCTTGGCCTTATCTGTAAAATGGGACAAGAGTATTCCTCCTAACATTGCTTTGAGGATTAAGTGAAATATCTGGCACAGAGCAAGTTCTCCATGAATGTTAGGATAGTTATCATGATCCAACACCCTTTGCCACCATATTTAAACTGACTCTCACTGTGAGTAATGCAGTAGTCTCCTAACTGGTCTGACCTGGGTAGAGAGAATTCTGGTCCACTAGGCTCTTGGAGCTGCTTCTCCAGCTTCTTCTTGGTCTGCTGGTGTCGCTGCCCCTTTTCACTTTTCCTGTTCTTTGAAGGTCCCATGCTGGTGCATGAGGCTGACCCATTTTGAAAAGGTCTCTACCTTTTCCCTGACCCTCTGTCTTTCAGACTCACTTTATCCTCAATTACTCAGGAAAAAACTCCTATGTTAATCATTTTTAAAATACTAGATTATAAGCTCTGTAAATCCTGTCTCCCTATTCTTTTAGACTGTGTATGTAGCAGAGTTAGTTGATAGTTATCGGAAATTGAGGAATAAATATGGCTACCCTATTACCTTCCCACCAAAGCCCAGAAGGGATTTCTTCCCCCTTTACCCTTGCTCTGTTCCATGTAGGGCACTTATCATATAGTGTCTGTGATTGTGTTTATTTTTATTTGGTCTTACCCCATATTGGATTATAAACAACTCAAGAGTTCAGATCAATTCTTAATTTCCCACTCTTTCTACCACAGATCCTAGCTTAGAGTAGAAGCCAATACCTGAAGATGTCTTTTTGAATTTCTTAAGTTTGAGGTGCTTTGGGAATTCACTTTGTTCCTATTCTGAAATTATCTCATTCTCCATATTTCCTTTTGCGGTATGTTTTGTGGTTATAAATCTCTTCTTTCCTTCCTCAGTCATTCAAATACAATCAGAGGCAAGAAGGGGGTAGAGAGCAGAAGTGCACTGAAGTATCTTGACCTGCTTAGTATTATCATAGCTTTCCTATGAATTGTCCTTGCAGCCTTCCAAATAAAGGATAAGCTCCTAGTGTGGTATTCAAGACCTTCCACAGTCTGACCCCAGTGGATCTTTTCTGCTCTTTTTTCCACTGTTTTTTTGTTTTGTTTTGCATGCATCCTATGCTCTACCTTACTGGTTTTCAATCTTGCCTGCACATTAGAATCACCTCGGGAGCTTTAAAATGAAATACTGAAGCCAGGGTCCTACCCTTGGAGACTGGAGCTCACGGGTGTGGGCTGAGACTTGGGCGTCAGTGTTTGTGAAAGGTCTGCTAGTAATGCTGACATAGAGCCAGGTCTGGAAACCACTGACCAGCTCTCTTTCCTACAGAGTATTATCTCCTCTGAGAGCTTTTAGGACACAGGGTTCTATAGTCAAGGAAATTTGAGTAGTGTTGCTTTGGTCCAAAGATGTAGAACTACCTATCAAATGAAAAAGGCTTTGAGATGTCCAACAATAAACAAAGCCGTTTAACTTTGTTTAAGCAAAGTAAGGCCATCTGATCAGAGAGTCCTTTATATATATAATAATTGGCAATAATATCTTAGAGTATTTAGAACATGCTTTGAGAGGTGATGTTTTTGATCCATATCTCAATTTTTAAGTTACTTCGTCTTCCCTGATCGCGTCATCCAAACCAGACTGGCTCCTTGCCCCTGGGTTCTCTCTTAGACCCCCTATTTTATTTTCTTTCTCGCACTTCCAAAATTCTCTTCATGTGCTTGTACACTTCTGTTTCCCTGCCTACGATGTGCGCTTCATGACAGCAGGAATTTTTTATCTTCATTTCACTCCTTTGTCTCCATTCAGCTCCTAAAAGACATCTGACATGAAGTAGAGAGTTAATAAGTATTTGTTAAGTGGACAAAAAGGCAGTAATACATTTGTGGTTTAGACTTGGATTTTCTAAGGTATGTGTGTTTAAATGTCTTAAACTGCCTGTATAAGTTAATTTAAAAGTAACTCTGTACCCCCCCCCCCCACACACACACACACATTTATGGTTTCCTTCTGTGTCTTTGGATTAAACCAAACTTGGGTTGAAAATATTCAGGGGAAAAAAATTGTGTCTGTACTGAATGTGTATAGACTTCTCCTGTCATTATTTGTTAAATAATATAGTATATTATGGCTGTTTACATAGCATTTATGTTGTATTAGGTATTACCAGTAATCTAGAAATCAATTAAACTTTATGGGAGGATACGTGTAGATTCTCTGCAAATACCATACCATTTTATACAAGGGATTGAACATCTTTGGATTTTGGTATTTGTGGGGGGTTCTGGAACCAGTCTCCATGAACACTGAGGGACAACTATATTCTAAAGGTGACTAAAAACACAGAAACACAAAATGATGTGACAGTAGTTTCTTCTACCTTTAATTCTTTCAACTTTCCTCATAAAATAATAAAGAAGAAACCAAGCAAAAGTAGAATAAAGTCTCATTATAGAGAAAATGCTATTATTTCTCTGATTATGGAGAGCTCTCAGTCTGTGGTAAGGGACTTCTTTTTGTATTGAATTTCTTAGGCAGCCTATCCCAGGTGGCTTTCCCTGGTGTATGGGGATCCATTTGTGTGAGCCATCGAAAGAATGTTGGATGTGAAGTCAGTGAATGATGGCCCACTTTTGTGTGAGATACACCACCCAACAACAACAACAACAACAACAACAGATAAGGAATTAATTTGTTCCTAATGAAAACTTCCAACGTATTAAGCCATGCAATAATGAGAGTATTTAAATAGATTTGTGGATAGTAAGGAGGCAGTTTGTGTATCAGAATCCATATGTGGGATCCCAAGTCATTTAACCTGCTGCCCGGGGATGAAGCAGTAAATGCCGCTGCAGCAGTTCCTGGCCTGTTCGCTGGAGGTGTTCTCATGCTACAGTTGTGTCCATGGCTCCCCAAGACTAGTTCTCTTAGTCCAGATTTTGAACAGAGTTAATAAGTATAAACTAGGCCTATACATACTGTAGGATGTATAGTTTCTGAGACCCACTATTCCTTAAATTATTAGGAACTGCTCTTTTCATTCCTGTGAGCCCAGTGATGCTGTAGTATGATTAGGGCCTTTCTATGAGCTGTTATAAGAATCAGATTCTGCATTTAAAGTGCTCTTCCAGTGGGCCATCTAGCACATACACTGAATTCCAGTGGCTCAGGTGATCAATAATCACATATAAGTAGTTTCAGGAAGGAGATTGAGCTGCATCTCCATCATTGTACTTTTAAAATCATCTTTTAAAATGCATATTCTGCCAAGGATTAAAAATGGAAGCTTTAATCATTTACCCACCAGTCAGGAATTGTCCAGAATGAATTTGCATTTCCTCTTATTGCCAACTGAGATTATTTATTATTCTTTTTGAACGGCATGGCATCCTAAATGCCAGAAAGGATGTGTAAAAGGCTAAACAAACCAAATCACAATGTAAGCAGGTCTGCAGATGGATATTCCTTTATCATTGAAATATTGATGTACTCTATTCCCAAACAATTTTAACATGCCCGCAAAAAAATTCACCAGATTCCAACCACTTAATCTGAACTTTAGTTTTCCTTCTGTTCATTCACCAAATAAATATTGTCTTTTACATTCTAGCCATTGGGGCTATAGACAAAGATCTCTGCCCTCATCAACCCCATGATTGCTGGAACCTTGCTCCTCTTCTCCAGGAATGTGAGGCATGTGTTCTGTGGACCAGCAGTGTCCTTCAGCATTGCCTTGGAGTTTGTTAGAAGTATAGCCTCTCCAGCCCCACTCTAGTCTGGATTTTAGCAAGGTTTCCAGGTGATTAGTATACCCATTACAGTTAAAGAAGCATTAGTCTAGTTGATGTAAACAACATATATGTAGTCATCTTTTGATGATTACAAGGCTGTCAAAAAAAAAAAAAGACAAGACTGTGGTGGGCCAGAGAGTGGGAGAAGAGGGAGTAATCAAGGATGGTAAATGCACTAGAGAAGGGCGTACTGTGGACTGAGACTTAACTGATGGGTAGGAAATGAGTTATGGGACAATCTAGGGAACGTGGTTCTAGGTAGAGGGAATAGCAAGTGAAGAGACTAGGACAAGGGACTCTCATCTCAGTCCTTGCCATGTCTTCTGCTGTGGCTAGCCTGAGGCCTACGAATTCACTTGCCCACTCGTACTGGACCTGAAGGTATAGAATTCACTTGTCCACTCATACCTGGACCTGGAGGTATAGAATTCACTTGCCCACTCGTACCTGGACCTGAAGGTATAGAATTCACTTGTCCACTCGTACTGGACCTGAAGGTATAGAATTCACTTGCCCACTCATACCTGGACCTGAAGGTATAGAATTCACTTGTCCACTCATACCTGGACCTGGAGGTATAGCAAAGATGTATGGCAGAGCAGTGTGTAGGCAAACAGGAAGAGACCAAAACTTTGGTTTTGATAAGAACTGGCCTACTCATCACAGTGAGCAAATAATCAAAGGAATTGGTAGGATGTTTTGGCAGTGGTGGCTTCAAAGGCTTGAAATTTTATAAATTTGGAGGGGGAGAGAGGAAACCACGTGAAGTTCCAGAATTGGAACAAGAGGAAAGGAAATGCTGAGGAATGTGGCTAAAGATGGAGATTTATTTGGAAAGTGGAGATAAACAAGAAGTAAACAGATAGGGAGGCTTTAGCGGCTAAAGTTTAGCCTAACCTTAAGAGGAAAAGACCAAAAAAATCTGTCATGGCTCTCAGTGTATAAAGGTGTTTTGTTGCTTTACTGAGTTTCCCAGGTTGGCCTCAAATTTGTGATCCTCTGGCCTCAGACTCCCAGGTAGCTGGGATTATTATTTGTGCCTCTTTGCCCAACTTTGTTTTGTTTTATTCCAGTATCCAAAATTCTCCCATCTTTAGGCGTTTCTCACCTCATTTTGATCACATAGCTCATGTTGGGTAAAACCAAGATGCACAATCTCCATCTATTATGGACACAAGAAATAGTTTCCTTCGTTATGGTCAAATTTGAAAATGTTTAATTGCATATCAGCATTCCAAGGCACCTGTACATTTAAAGAGAGAGAGGAAGGGAAACAAATTAGAAAGTAGCTGGCAGGGATTGCTGTGACACATGGGCAAGGGACCGGTAAGGAAAGAAGCATTGTAGGGCTTGGGTGTCTTAGTAATCAGAATAATGAGATTCTTTGACCAACTCTACCTTGTTCTGTGAAAGTTGAAGTTAGGGTTAGGGTTAGGGTTAGGGTTAGGTTAGGGTTAGGTTGAAAGTGATTTTCTTTCCCTACTTGCACTCATATTCCACTTTTCTCTCCATTCATTCATTCATTCATTCATTCATTTTTCCCACCCTTTCCCTCTGGTGGAGCAGAGTGTAGCCATGGTAATATAAGTTACAATGTTCTCTCAATCTGCATCACTCTTAACATCAGAGCAGTATTAAAACACAGTAATCAAGCTGGGCATGGTGGCACACACCTGTAATCCCAGTACTTGGGTTGCAGAGAGAAGAAGATTGCAGGTTCGAGGCCAGCCTTGGCAACTTAGTGAGGCCCTCAAGCAACTTAGTGAGACCCTCAAACAACTTAGTGAGACCTTGCTTCAAAACAAAAAATAAAAAGGACTGGGGTGTACTCGGAGGTAGAACACTTCTGGGTTGAATTCCCAGTACCACACACAAAACAAAATAAAACAACAATCTGAGCCTAGGTGTGTATAGGATAATAGGCACCTATCTAAGATTTCTCTTAAAGAAATGCCTTCTAAAAAGTTCAAATGGTGAGAGGAAGGGGGCCTTCCTTTTTTTTTTTAGCCATTACAAAAATGCTTCCATAATATACTTCTTTACCTTTGGGATAGATTGGAATGATTTCATGAACTGTAGGTATGCTGTGACTCTCTTTAGGAAGGACATTGTCCTGCTACATATTCCTGTATGAGTACCACAAAAAGTAGCGCCATATATCTGGTTAGAACAAACAAATGGCGTTCTCGCATGGATCTAGTTAACTGAGTTGCCCAGTGGGTACTTTATATATAGTACACTTAACATGAGTATAATAGCATAAATATGAGTTCAAAACATAGGCCAGGTGGACATTGCTTTGGTATTACCATAAGTAGAATCATTGTTTTATTCAACTCACTGGGGGAAGTAAAAAATGGTTGAATATTGGTATTTTCATAATAAGATAATACTAATTAACTCTCCCCTCCTTCTTAGGTACTGAGGATTGAACCCAGGGGTGCTCCACCTCAGAGCTATACCCCAGCCTTTATTATTTTTTATTTTGAAACAGGATATTGCTAAGTTACTGAGGCTGGCCTGTAACCTGCAAACCTCCTGTCTCAGCCTCCCAAGTCCTGGGATTACAGGCATGTGCCACCACACCTGGCTGAGATAATACTAAATGAGTGCCCCATAGACCATACCTCTTTCTCATCAGAGATAGACAGACCTTTTGAAAATATCCATGATACTTTGCAAGAAAGTCTCAGTAGTGTGACTCAGTTCTTTAGGAAATTGATATCTTATTAATTGATCCTTTATAATGTGCTATCACTTCACTGTATTGTTTTATTAAGCAATATTAAATATTCCACACAAAACAAGCACCTGAACTAAAATAAAGCTTAGGCAACTGGTTTATCAACTTGCTAGCAATGCTGACAACACCATCAGTTTAAATCTCTAAGTCTTATTCCAGTCTGACTGTATTTTTAATGCATAAAATTTGTTTTATCCATTACATATTCTTCTCTCTTTTGTAAAGTTGGATAAGATAAACAGAATTGTCAGTTAGCTTTCTGTGACTGTAGTTAAATACCTGAGATAATTAAGAGAGGGAAGGCTTATTTTGGTTCACAGTATTTGAGGTCTTACTTACTCCATGGTTGGTTGGGCCTGTGGCTTTTATGCCTGTTCCAGGCAGTATATCATGGTGGGGAGCCCATGGTACAGCAAAGCTGCTCACCTCATAGCAGCCGGGAAGCAAAACAAACAAAAACAGGAAAGTTAAGGGTCCTGTAATCCTGTAACCTAAGGGCATGCCCCCAGTGACCTAACTTCCTTCCTCTAGGCCCCACCTTGTAAAGGTTCCCCACCTCCCAGTAGCTTCACAGGCTGGTGAGCAAGCCTTTACCCCGTAGGCCTTCGGAGGACACTTGTCCAAACCATAGCATCAGTGTAGAGTAATAGTACTGCTTGGGTATTTCTCCTTGTTTAGTCCGGACTTTAATAATTTATTAGTCTTCTGACTCAATCTTTGGTCGGGCAGGATCAGTTCCAGAAGTTAATACAGTTTCTTCAGAAGATTTGGAATAGATCAATGAACAAATCAAGATAATTTATGTTATGATTGAAATACAAAAATTCGTCTTGGTTCTGTAGTGGTTAAGTGCTGTGTGAAATTTATTTTTGCTTTTTCCAAAAAGGATTTCAGGCAGGATAAGTAGGAATTTTTCATAAATTTTTAAAGAGGTTTTTTTTTCTATAATAGGTGAGTATATGTTCTTGATAAACATGTAGTAAAATAATTAGATTCATCTTTAAAATTTTGGGGAAGGAAAGAAACTACTAGGAATACAAATTGATGGTGAAACGTTATTCTTCAAGAATGTTTTCCTGAAACTGCTTTTTTTTTTAAGTTGGCTGCTGAAATGTTTTCCTAATAATGATTTGTTATTCTGTTTTGTTTCAATTAGTACCTATGTAGAAATGTTGTTCCTATTTTGATGACACTAAAGACTTCATAAAACATTTTTAAACCAACAATGTTTTTTTAAGCATCACTTTTATTATGTTATTTAAAATAGATTTTTTTAAGAAAAGCATATGGGCAGAAATAATCTAAATAAATAGATTTTTATTATCACGTCCATTTGAGGGGATATAATTGAATTCAAATATAATCATAATTTTTGTCTTAATGTCATTTGCGTTATAAAGGAAATATGTATGTGACACTGTGTGCTTCACTATTAGTTACGTTTTAATCTACTGATTGAGTTGTGGTGTTATTTTCAGTGGGTGATAGCACTTCCATGACATAAGGTACCTTTTCTAATGATTCCTCACTGTTGTAGTGTAAGAAGGAATAAAAGATTCTTCAGTGTTTTCCCATTTCATTACTGATGATCGTGCTACTGTTCTGCTGTCTGTCCCCACTTTTGAGTTAGCTTGTTGGCATTCAGATGCCAAGTATTGAGTACATGGCCAAAGGATTTTCATAGAATGCCTTGTTAAGTGTTAACCTTTTTCTAAGATATTTTGCTCCAAACCCAAGTTTCTTTTTCAGCAAGGATCGTCATCATTTTTACTGGTTCTTCTTATTGGAGGATGATGTACATGTAGGAAAACTAGAAAGAGGGAAAAAATGGTGGTGAATTGAGGGTAGGAAAATATGTGTGCAACTTTTTAAAAATGAATATCTTTATAGAAAGGGGAAGACATAACAGAAGTGTCAAAAATTGATAATGTATTTGACAGTGTGGCTGCCAAAATGATCTTTTTGTTATATTTGGACATGAACAATTGTCCTTTTATTGGGGCCATTAATGCTATTTTGGAATATCATGAGCATCTAAAGGCACAGTAGTTTAGTAGTGTCCATAAAATATTGAATACCATTAGAACATTCAGTAACCCTAACAGCAGTATTTCAGAATCTCTACTCATTTAAATGGGCTATCTGTGAATGTACTTGCTCAGGGATGCATGACCCACATCACCTATAAATTTGATTGGAAACTACAGAGCTGGCATAGGCTGATGGATAGCAGATTAGAGCCCTGATTAACCATGTGATTCGAAGACTTGGGAATATATTGTCTAAGCAAGATTCATCAGTTGCAATCAGAATTTCAAGTGGTCAGATGAAATTCAAATGTGTATTGTGGCTTTTCCTCCCCTAGTGCTTTTCCTCCTAGGTTGCCTTTTTTACTTCTCTTTCCCCAAAGCTGAAAAATACTTCTTTGATGAATCTGCTCCTTACCCTAAAGCTGTCTGTCTGTTATTCATCAGAAAGCAGGTCGCAGTTCAGTGAGCAGAAGAAAAGATTTTAATAGAAGCTGTGCCAAGGGCTGTAATGCATCATTTTAGGGCCCTAATTACATTACAATGACAAATATCAATGGTGACAACAGCAATAACCTACATCCTTTAATGGCTGTGCTGGAAAAGGAGTTTGGGCCCCATGCCATTAGATTAGACTCAGTTTCAAAACATAGGCCATTAGAAGTGTGTGTCCACAGTATTATTGGCTGATCACTGAAGCTCAGTGGAAAGGCCTGTAAATAAATGATGCCTCCCTAAAGCTGGGTCCTATGGGACAAAAGAGGCAAAATTAGATGACCATGGAAGCAGCGGTGTTTCCGAGGCAACTTCAGCTTTCAAAGTGAGGAATGACCTGCTTAATTTTATGAAATCACACACACTCTCCACACCCCCCCTGCTGCCAATTAGCCTGTCTATGAAAATCCATTGGCATGACAACTTAAAGAAATTAAGAAGTCTTTTAAACAAAAGGAAACCTTTAAGGAAAAAGTTCCACGGCTTCTATCTACTTTTTTTTTCTGTTATGTGTGTGTTAACATGCTTATTTAGTAGTAAGGCTTTTCTTCATTTGGCATTTGTTTTTAAGAAAATGCAGACTTTTATCTTCAAGTAGTTGCTCAAACTTAAAATAGCCTAGGTCCAAAATTAAGGAACCAGATACCATTTTGGTCTTTCCCTTGCCAAGTGAGTGAGTTTCCTGAGAAGTTTTTATTGCCTAGGTTATGTAGGCAAACTGAAGAACTCAGTTTTCTTACGTGCCCACACATTTTTCAACCCTCCTAGCAAGGGACTATTTTATTTATGTAAACAACATAATGAGGAAAATATGCTTGGCAGATGGTTCTAAGCATTAGATTCATCAGTTTGGTCTGCCCCAAAGTGTCTCATTATCTTTTATTCTCTCCCCCTCCACCTCTCCCTACAAAAAGCTTAACAACCAAATGCCTTTGAGACGCAGCGCTTTCAGCCTCCTGAATGCTACTCTATTTTCTTAACTCACCCTGGAATTTCACCCCATAACCACTGTGGTATGTTTCTCCAGGTGGAGAGTGGTTTGGTGATTCCCATTGCATCTTTTCATGGTGGTTTAAGCATTCTTAAAGGATGGCTAAATGCTCCATGGGGCCAGTGCAGTAAATTAAATCAGGTCAGCACAGTTGGGTCCTTATTCACTGCTGCTTATTGGAACTGGGTTTTGTCCATCCAGTTAAGAATACAGCTGGAATGGAAAGCTTAGGTTTGAAACTTCATGGTGAATTTGTGTTTTCTGTTGGCTGGCAAAGTTTTTAAGGTGCTGGCATTTAAAAGATTGCATAGCTACCAAGTCAAAAGGGTTGCTGATGAAAGAAGGAAGCCTAGATTGCACAAGCAGAGTGTCGCTGTCATTCTGGTAATGACTTTGCAAGAAAAAGAGCATTTTTTGCCCTCTTATAGAATGAGGAACTGACCCTGGATGGAATTTTTGTAAGAATGTCTCAGTAATAGTAATTGCTTTACGTTTTCTGCCTTTTAACACTGCTTACTTCTCCTTCCCCCACCCCACCATTAAAATATGTTATTTTATGTGTATGCATGATATATGTATATGAAATACTATGTGTTTACTTATCACAAAGTATATAACACACCATCTGAAAATACAAATTAAGATGAACATCAGTAAAACTCTGGGTAGCTTTTTAAAGAAAACATGTAGTGATGGCCTTTTTTTTTTCTTTCCATTCTTTAAATTTCCTATCGCCTACTATTGGTGAGATTTTTGTACTTCCAAAAAGTATTAGAGAATAAATTCTGTTGAAGTTGGGACTTTTACAAATCTATAATCCTAGATCCTTATCTATAAAAGATAAGGTTCCCAAGGAGAGTCTCTAGATAGATAGTCTCTAGATAGATTGCTTACTGCTAGATTTTAGCATACTCTTAAAGACTTTGGGTTTTATGAAAAACAACATCAAAATGGGCAAGGGTCCTGATCAGGGCTTTTGAAAACTGATTCCTAGTCATGAAAATGAAATTCCTTTTTATATCACCATGGTGCTTGAAGGTTAACTTTTTAAGATGCATGCTGGATACTAAATTGTGCTATTAACGTGGCAGTGTTGTCACTGCCTCCTTTTAATGGTCTTGCTGATGAGATAGTTTTCTTCTTCCTTAGGAAATACGCCAGCCAGAATATAAAGTGTGTTTTAATATCATCCTGTTAATATTTTGGGAATCTGTAATCAGCTGACTGTTCTTTTTATTGCTTTCTTCTCCTTTTTTTTTTTTTTTTTTTTTTTTTTTTTTTTTTTTTTTTTTTTTTTTTTTTTTTTTTTTTTTTTTTTTTTTTTTTTTTTTTTTTTTTTTTTTTTTTTTTTTTTTTTTTTTTTTTTTTTTTTTTTTTTTTTTTTTTTTTTTT
>PVJS01001502.1:0-27253 GCA_004027185.1 Glis glis | reverse complement strand
ACTGACTGTGGTCTTGCTAGTCTGTTAGTGTTGTGTTTGCTTTTCACATTACATTCCAACTTCTATACCTTATTAACATTCAGTGGAATATAATTTAAATGTGTTTATATAATGCAATATTTTCTAATGTGCTAAGCAAAATTCAATTGTTAAAATATTTTGCTGTCATTATACGATGTAGTGTTGCTTCGAATTGTGCCTATTTATCATAATGGCATCTAACGGGGGATTGAAGAATTGCTAGGAAGACAAGAGAGCTTGTTCTATACTTCTGTCACTAGGCATGAGTTTGCAGAAGACATAGCAGATAGAAAGCCTTTATATAGTAAACACACTTAATGTAACTTTTGATTTGCTGCTTTTTAAAAAAAGTTACTTTTTCTTACCTAAGTCTTTATATTGTTTGTGCATTTGGGAAACAGCAATGCAAAATGAACTCATTTCTCTGAGTACCACTTTTCTCAAAATTAGGCCTTGTTGACGGGGGCCTTCACACATTGCCACAGCCTGGAATGTGGCTCACTGGTTTTGTCTTGCTCCTTATTACTAGGAGAAATGTTCATTGTACAAATGCACACAGGTTGGAATGAGGAAAGGTGCATTGGTAGTGCCTGGTGGCTTCAATGTCTCGCCGCCCCCCTCCTTTGTTTGCTTGCTTGCTTTTGGTATTTACACAGTCTGGGTGAGAGTACTGGAAAGAGAAGAGAAGTTTTGCTTCTGGATTACTGAATCCTTCATTTGCTCGGGTAGGATCAGCCGTAAGAAGGAAGAACTATTACTAATGGAACATCTGCAGATCTTGCAGCCGCAGTGTTTTGTGTTGCAGGTGGAGAAGGCATTGAGGCACTTACCGCCCACCTTGTCAGTTTTGTCAGTATGTTGTGTCACTGCTTTTCCGGAGAGCTGTTCATCCACCTGTCTACCAGTGGGCTTGTGCTGATGTGAGCATTAGTATGCAGCCAGTATTTGAGTATACATGTGTATATGGATACATAGATTGCTATCTATGACTTATTTGATCTGCACTGTGTTAGACTTGAGTAACCATGGGTATTCTTAATTGGGCACATATTGGGGAAGGACACACATATTCACAAATTCACAAACTTGGCTAATCTCCTTAATTTGCATGCTCTTCTGGATCACAAAAAAGAAAGTGTGTATTTTTCCCCCATTTTGCTGTGACCACAAAACCACCCCCAGTTATATCCCCATTTACATATTTTTTACTTGGGATTTGCTTGTAACTGAATTAGATAGCTTGTTGGTGAATAAGCGGGGTCAAGGGGCATGTTTGCATTTCTTTAAGAAGCCTTACTACACTTTACCTGATCCAAACCAGTGTGTATTTCTTACTTGAAGCAGCTCAGCTTTATGGAGATAGAAAATGGGAAGCATGTGTGATTCTGACTCACAGAGCTGTAACCAGGATGGGATGTCATACCCCAAGGTAGCAGGGAAAAGATAGAATTATCCCGGGGGTGGTGTTAGACTTTAGGTTTGTGCAGGCACAAACCCTGTATATAATTACTGGGATAGCTTTGTTCCCATGGCATTTCTATAGTATCTATGGATTATCTTCAGAAGTAGAAGAAGGTCTTGGGGGGTATTGGTGGAGCTGTTTTGCCAATAAGTCGTTTTCCCATGAGTTATGTTGTTTGTGTGAGCAGGCCCAGTAGGAACAGAATACGTAATGGTAGTGGTGCTGAGCAAGACTGAACTGGAATTAATTGGCTAAGGAAACTGTGCCCTTAGAGGAAAGCCACAGGGAAATACTGGCAGCTCCTTTTCTTCTACTCTAGACTGGTGGGGTAGGCATCCTACTTTAACCATTTAACTATTTATTTCCCTAATGCGTTGACATTTCTTGGTTGAAATCCTTGATTCACATACAATGACTTATGACAGGGGTTCCTAAATTCTACTTCTGTACATATCTTTTCTTCTTTTTACTTTTGATTTAATTTGCTGTACTTTTTCTAGCTTTCCTAGATGTGTGCATATCTCTTAATATGTGGGCTACCAGTGTGTTAGTTCCCATCAAATCAGGGCTTCTCTGATGTTTCGTGTCTGAACATTGCCCACCCTGTTTCCTTTTCAGGGCCTTCTGTAAGCATCAGACTCTTCGCTTCTTCCCTGAGGCCAGATGGACTGTAATCTGGAGGGAGGGGAAGAGGCAGGTTATTAGAGGAAGATGAATTCTATTTCCTGTCTCTTCAGAGGCATGGAAAATCACTCTTGCATGGCTGCAGGCATCACTCGGTGCCAGCACTGAAGGCTCTTAATCTGATCTTTTAACACCGGCTCTCTGTGTGACAGTTTCCCTGCCAAAACAGCAGCTGTGGCATTAGAATTTATTTTAAAATGTTTTTTATTTTAAAATTAAATGATCTATTTGGAAAAAAAAGGAAAACATTCCCTGAAGACTAGTACATAGCTACAGGACAGTGCATAAGCTACAGAATAGTTGTAGGGATTTTGAGTGTGTAAAAATCAGGCCTTTTGGAGTTTGACAGGAATAAGAGGTAAATTTACATACATCTAGATGGAGGCTATTTTTAATTTGGCCCCTATGTGGGGATTGGTTATCCTGATTAATATTGTTTGTATATAGTTTACCACATTTTCCAAACATAAATGTGTGTGTGTGTATGTGTGTGTACTGAATGATAAACTTAGTCTTAAGATAAAAATGAATTATATAATTGTAGCTCAAAAGTTCACTGAGCCAGGTGTGGTGGTGCATGCTTGTAATCCCAGTTCTTGGGAGGGTGAGACAGGAAGATTGCAGATTCGAGGACAGCCTCAGCAAGTAGTAAGACTCTCATCAACCTTGCGAGACCCTGTTTCAAAATAAAATAAAACAGGGCTGGGGGTGTAGTGTGGAGGTAGAAGGCCCCTGGCTGCAATCCCCAGTACCACACAAAAAAAGTAGTTGGCTGAAGTGTGTCTATATATAAAGACCACAGGAAAAAAATATTTTTCTAATAGGTTTCACTAAAACATTTCTATAAAATTATAGCCAATAATTAATTAGAATTAATTCACCATTTTAATGATGTTTTGTTGCACTAACATACAACTAGGCATTAGGCAAAGATATTACCAATTCTTGTCATTAAAAGTGAGTAACCATCACTAACAGTTCTTAGAATTTGACTGGATCCCTAATATCAGAATTTATAGAAAACTTGTAAGCCCTCATCTGTCTAAAATTGTTCTTCTGCTTACTTTTTAGCTGTTAGGAATGGGTCAGATTGATCTATATTCTCTTACTCTCATTTTTTTTTTCTTCAAAGACACATCTCAAGGTACTAAGTGTGGGAAGCTCTTTTCTCCCAAATTGGATCTCATTTGCAGAAGGACTATAAACAATCAACTCCAAGTTGGCAGTTCCATAAACAAGAAACACCAGGCTGATGACAGTCACATCTGGCCTCTCTGTTATAAATCGCATGGCTTACTCTAGCCGAGCTCAGCTGAATGACCTTTAACAAGTGATTTGCCTCTCTAAGCCTCAGTTTCCTCATCTGGAGGATGAAGTTAATAATAGCATGGAATGCATCCGTTGGCTGTGAGGATTATTTGGGATTATAGCTGGGCAGTTTAGCACATGGTAAGCTCCTCCTGCTGTTGATTAGTAATGGTGCTGACTGTGGCAGTGGAGACAGAGCTCTCAGTTTCCTTTTGGGAGGACCTGGGACCAGCCCTCCTTCCCCTTTTAATCACTGCATTCTGGAAGAATGTGAATTGGTTATCTTCCTCTTTAATGTCCTCCATATAGAAGAAAAGGGTATAAATTAAAACTAAAGATTTTAGACCTCAGAGCTGAAGATCTCAGTTTTTTTTTTTTTCCATCAGCAATTTCAGGATATAGTTTATAGACCCTTAGTCTTTTGGGTTCACAGTAAAGTTGAAGGATGCCAGTAAATGTCATGGTATCCTTCCCCCCTTCCCAATTCCAGGAACAAACCTTCAAGGTGATTTTAATGTATGTGATACACCCCGGTGATAAGGGGCAACATTTCTGCTGATTTGGAATTGGACCAGCTCTCTCTGTACTGGACTTGTGTTGGGGAAGTTGATCTCTCTTAGCCTTAGCATTCCTATAAAATGAGGAGAATAACCCTGTCTTTATAATGTGTATTGTATGTATTAAAATGTAAAGCACCTGGCATAGTAAATGCCCTCTTTTCTTCCCCTTCTTTCCTATTTTACTTTCAGGGAAATGGATTCTATTCCAGGTTATTTTGGGTCCTAAGACATTTGGAGAGAAAGAACTTAGTAAAAACTGGGAGGAGCTCAAGGTGATATTTCAGAGTGAGCTGGCTGATATTTTTCCTGTGAAGTTCACTAGGCCTTGCAGCTCCAGCAGTGGGCATTAGCTCTGCACAGATTATCTTCCAGGAGGAATGGGATATTTAATTTTTTGGTAGGACAGTATTTGTCTTAACTTATTAAATTGTTATATATTGGGCATTTATTTGTGGACCTGATTTGGAGGACAGTTCTGTTTTGGGTACTCTTGTTTCTCTATAAGGATCTTTGTTGAGACAGGCAGGGTATGTATGTTTCATGGTAATTAATAAGGTGTTCCTAAGACCTTTGAGAACTTCAGGCTCCTAATAGGCTATAGGTCAAAATGTGAAAATTTTTATTATAATTGAAAAAAATCTCTCCTCAGGGTACAGTTGTATTTTTGAGAAATTTGTTGCTCTGATAATCAGCAGAGTTCATTGGAAGAGCACATTATGTGAGAGGCAGTGTGATAAGAACATGAGGTCAGCCAGACCCAATTCCACATCCTGGCTCAGCCACTTGCTTGCTTTATGATGTTGAGCAAAACACTTAGCTTTTCTGAGCTGCAGTTTCTTCATCCATATAATGGGATACCTGCACAAAAGGGTTGTTCTGTGAGGATTGGTGATACTATAAAGGACCTAGTCAGATATTTGGCTGCTTTAGCAGCGATCAAAGGAACAGTGGTTTAATCAAAATAATAGCTATTTTTCTCTCTCATAACAATTGGCCTAGAAGCAGCTGTGGCTAATTTGGTGCAACTTCAGCATGTTGTGAATTCAAGTTCTTTCTATAATGATGTTCATCATCCCAAATACCATCCTGTCCTGCCCCTAGCCAGCAGGAAGGAGAAAGGGGAGGGCATGCTCCTTTCATCTTAAGGGTATGATGTGGAAGACACTCAGATTTTATACTCTCTTTGCAATGTCCAGCGTCCAGTTATCTGCCCTAAGCTAGCTGCAAGGAGACTTGGAAATGTAGTCTTAGCTCAGTGGTGACCATTACATCCACCCAAAACTTGTACTAAAAGGGGTATTAGAGGACAACTGGTGATCAGACATACTGCTATGCACAAAATTAAAATAATGGCTATTATTGCCAATGGCGTGTCTTGACATGACAAATACTACCTCTGACTATAATTACCACAACTCATGTTTTAATCTAATGTATAAGATAATGCATAGTTCTTATTATAGAAGTCTCTTCCCTGCCGTTCAAATCTTGGAGAAGAGTCATCCATTATGTATTGTTTATCATTCACACATTTACAGAGGATGGAAGGAGCATGAACAGCTATGGGTCCTGTGGGCTATCTAAACAACCCACAGGGCCCATAACTGGAAGTTTGTGCTCATTAAAAAAAAATGTATCAAGATTCTTGAAGACACCTTTCAATTAAAGGATGGATTATGGTAGATGATGATCTGCCATATATGTAGTAGACTTGCTGGGAAAATGCTAGTTGATTGAAAAGTTAAAAGGAAATCTCTTTTCATATGAGGTCTTTCTTTTCTCATGTGTCTTACACTTGAAAGAGAGACAGTGAGATCAAAGTTTTTGACAGTTACCCTCCTCAAGAAACCATGAATAATACATTGGATTGGTCACTCTTGGTTTTATAGTTTTAAGATACCTCAAAGTTACTGTTTTACAGTAACTTTTACAAAGTTACTTTTTTTACAGTAACTTTTACAAAGTTACTGTAGCCAAAGTTACTATTTTACAGAGTTAAGTTGATCCATTTTAGTGGTTTGGACCCAAACCATTTCTAAACCACAGTCTGAAGTGCCTGAAATTTGTGTATCTTACTGGAAAGAGTGAAAGTACAGAAGGTGGTTCCTTAGGATCAGTGGCTTCTTTTTTTTTTTTGCGGACCCTGGGATGATTGAACCCAGGGGCGTTCTACCTCCGTGCTACACCCCTGGCCCTATTTTTTTATACTTTATTTTGAAACCAGGTCTCACGAAGTTGCAGAGGGCCTCACTAGGTAGAGAGGGAGAGAGAGAGAGAGAGAGAGAGAGAGAGAGCAAGCTGAGGCTGGCCCTGAACCCGGATCCTCCGGTCTCCGCCTCCCAAAGTACTGGGATTACAAGCGTGCGCCACCACGCCCGGCTCAGTGGCTTCTTAATTCCCATTTCTTAACCATGGTCCTTGTTACCTTTGGAGAAATAGCCTTCATTTTCATCCTTGTCATCAATAGATAGTTACAAGTTGTTTGTAGTCACTCAGTATCAAGGAAGCTGGACATCTGCCTCCTTCCTCATCCCTTCTGTAATCCCATTGCCAGAGTTTGTTGTTGTTGTTCCTTGAATTATTTAAAACTGAAGTGGAGCTGCTCAGGGGCTGGTTGGAGGAGCCCTATAGGCCAAGTCCTCACAGTAAGCATGGGAACACACTTGGGCCTGAGCTTACAAGAAAACAGAGTGTTTTTCTCCATGCATCTGTTATTTTAAATAAATATTGGTTTAACAAATTAAATAAGGAATTAAAATCCTTTTCATAACATTTAATAAAAGTTCTTTGCTCATTAGGAAATTAGGAGCAGAAAGAAAAATTTAGCCTTCTGCTTTTATTCTAATGTTTACCTAGCGAAAAGTTAACATTCCACCTTGAATGCTCTCTGGTACAAATTAAATTTTAGTTTAGAATTTGTTTTTTGTTGCCCTGTTAGCTTTTCTAATGTGGTATCAAGTAATGTGTTTTCCCTGACTGTAGATTTGGGCACTGTACATCGCGATGCAAATACACAATTACATAATAATGAGAATATGAGTTTATTTGAATTATAATTCCAGTAGGCTAGAGTAGCTAGTCACATCAAATGATACATAAAGTTTCTGTTTTGAACATGCCATAAATTTGGTCCTTTTAATATGATGGGAAATGAAGCCCTCTACTACATATGAGATATGGGTAATCTTATATGCTATTTATTTGGTCACTTGGATTAATATGGTACTAAATTTCTCTGAACCACATTTTTGCATGTATAGAATAATTGTGAAATGGAAGTTGAAAAATGTGATCAGTCACTTTCATATTGTGCCTTAGGGAGGAAATGAACAAAATACAGTGGTTACATGCACTGGTGGTGGTATTATGGCCTCATAATAGTACCAAGTTAACTCTTCTTATTGCTTGTTAACTTTGTAAGGAATCAATGGCTTGTGATAACGTAGTTTGATGTAGGTGAGCTTGCTGAAATCACCGGAGATCGCCTGAAAAGCATAGAGTGACACCCCCAAGACCATCTTCAAAGAACATTCATTAAGTGCTAGCAGCCTACAGAAGGCACATCAGTTTCCCAGTTGGGGCCACTTCATCAGACTTGGTAATGTGTTATGATGTTCCCATATATCGAAAGGACGTCCTACAGTGAAAATACAGATGCGTTGGAGCTTCAGAGGATTTGGTCCAGATTTTTGATTTCTACATTAGGTGTAGGTGTAGGTAACCTTTCATTTAAAATCGTTTTTTCCTCCCATAATACTGAATGAGCCATCAGAGAACATAATTCTGTCCTATGTTTGATGGTTGACTAATTGGCTTGCTTTACATAACCATGCATTTTGGCAATAATTGAGTGTTTGGTAGGATTGCCATGGTGGCATTATGATCTACTTGACTTCAGGAAGTGAAAGATGTTTCTTAGTTGTAGAACTCATTTTCCTATAGGTTTAAACGTGGTCCTCTGTCCAAAGGCAGCAATGCCAACCCTTATCTGCACATGTGTCAAGAAATTAATGTGTGTTTGAGAAACTGACTTGTTTCTTTGACTTGCAGTTAGGTAGTGATTGGATCATTATTGCTACTGGAGCTAAATGTTGAAGTACCTTGATCAAGTAGAGCTACATTGTCCAATACAGTAGTGGCTATGCACATTTAAATTGAAAATTCAATACAATTAAAAATTCACTTTTTCAGTCATACTAGCCACATTACAAGTGGTCAGTGTACACCCATATGTGGCTGGTGGCTGCCATAATATTAGCACAGATTTAGAACGTTTCAAACATCGCAGAAAGTTCTGTTACATAGCACTGAGCTTGTATAGAGTTTATTGGGCATATCAGTGAACATACCCTTTCCCCCTGCAAGAATGGAAAAGGCAAGTCTAAATGGTTAGTAGGGAGAAAACTTGGGCAGTGTGTTTCTTAAAGTGTGCTTCTAAAGAGCTTTCGTCCCATGCTCCACATCCAGAATTGTTTAGGAATCTCTGCATGCATCATATTCTTCCTCTCTCGGCTTTGTAGCTCTGAGAAGTCCTGCAGTTTACCAAGTGTTTGCTAAATTAATCTTAAATTTTTTTGTTGTATTTGCAATACAACAAAATTTTTTGTGAGACTAATGTTTCTTGGAATACTATCTAGGACAGGCTGTCTTGGGAGTTTGGGTTAAATTTAAATCTGCTTTGTGTCAATAAACTGAATCGAGTTGCTGAAGAAATTTTAGTAGGATTGTAGTCTGACTTCATTTGGATTTGATCTGCTCAGCTGTACCTGGAGAATTGTGTTCTAATCACATTGAATACCACCAGGAGAGTACCTGGAAGGAAATTGACACGGAAAAATTATTGAATGACCTGTAGATGTTTAACCTGGAAGAAAGGAAACTGAAAACATGCATTATGCCATTTTCAAATACCAGAGGTGTCAGTTCTATGGAGGAGAATTTAGAGACAGAAAACCAGTTTCAGTGGGAAGAAGTTATAGGGAGCTAGATTTCAGCTCAGTGTTAGGGCTCCACCCAAAATGGGGAAAGTTTGTCCATGAGGGTATAGTGTGTTCTTTTCCACCAGAGGTGTTCAAGCAGAAACTGACTGACAGCTGGTTAGAATGTGGCAGAAGAGGTTTATCCTCTGGCTGGCTTTAGCCTATAATTGTTACTGTAATTCTACCATGCCAACCCCCCTTAGCCCGACAACATTTGGAAGTCTGTGTGCATTTGGAAATAGACAATGCCTGGGGTACTACTGTCATCCATGTCTCATGATCTCGAAGACCCTCTCCAGTGCTGAGTTTCTACAAATGAGTGGCTTTTTAATGCATATGAAGCCAACGGTTCGAATTAGTGGGAAGGGTATTTGGTGCAAGTTCAGACCTAAGTATCTTGCACTCTAGAATATTGTATTAGCTTTCTCTGACTGTTCTACTTCAGTCTGGTTTATCTCCCTGCTCTCCAGTTTCTTTATTCTTCCCAGATCCATCTTACTGAACTGCAGAATTGTTACCACTCAGCTGCTTAGAAAATTTGAATAATGTCTCCTTTCTTATCAGGATGAAGTGTGCTTCACTGTTTGGCCTCTTACCACCTTCTCAGACTTCATTTGCCACTGAAACACAGTTCTGTAGAGTATGCCCCTCTGTACTCATGTCTTCATGCGTTTACTTTTGTTGTTTTGTGGATCTCTCATGTGTCTACCCCAAGGCCTTACAAAATTCTACCCTGCCTGGCTTTCCAACTGTGTCCCCCTAGTTCTCCTCCAGCTACACAGATAATGCATTCTCTTCCTTGAGAGAGGCAAGCTCTTCAGGGACCTTACCCAATCTCTTCTTTTTTTTTTTTTTTTTTTTTTGGTACTGGGGATTGAATGCAGGGGCTTTCTACCTCCGCGCTACACCCCCGGCCCTATTTTTTATACTTTATTTTGAGACTGGGTCTCATGAAATTGTGGAGGGCCTCACTAAGTACAGAGAGAGAGAGAGAGAGAGAGAGAGAGAGCGAGAGCGAGCATGCGCGAGCTGAGGCTGGCCGAGAACCCGGATCCTCCCCCCGTGTCTGCCTCCCAAAGTACTGGGATTACAAGTGTGCGCCACCACGCCCGGCCCAATCTCTTCTTACTTCCTGAAATTCTTTTCTCATTCTTCATCCACAGAACTCCTGCAAAAAGCCTTCGGGCCTCAGTTGTCAGGTCAGCTTCCTCAGGGAATCTCCCCAAGCCTCAAGATGAGAGGAAGATATTTCCTTGATAAATGACTGCATAGTGTCCTGTAATTTTCTTATGGAAATTGTCTTCCAGTTATAATTATAGAGTATTTTGAGTATTACTAATTCACTGACTGTTACCCATGATAGGATTTAAACTATGAGATCAAGGACTAAAGTCCATCTTGTTCATTATTCTAATCTCAGGGTCTATGACAGTGTGGTACACAGAGGTGCTTAATAAATATTTGAGTGAATAAAACTCAAAGGCTTTCCTGATACCCAAAGGCGTATGCTGGCCATTCCCTCTTAAAACCTTTCTTAGTATTGTGTTACAAGATGTGCGCTTTGTCTGAGTTCAACGAGAAGCAGGGCTGGTGTGTCTTTTCCATCTCCATGTGATGGGAAATGTTAACTAATGTTGTTATAAGAAGCCTGGTTCATTTTATATCTCTGCCCTTACTACTTCTTCCTTCACTATATCTGTCAATAGGGGGATTTTTTTTTAAATTCTGTGTCATAATAGAGTATTTTTAATTACTTTTAAAATTAGAGGTACATCTGTTGTCATGCCCCTAAAGTATGGACATAGCGGGTATTATCATTGTAATCCCTTCTGAGACACATACATTAAACATCTACTATACTATACACATATTGGTTTATTCAGATTCATTTTTCAGTAAGTAGGCTTTGTTTGACTTATCATGGGCTTACGTTGTTTTAATCTTTCTTGTACAAAAATTCAATACTTATTTTGAACAAATGATAAAAATAATTTTATGATGAGGAAAGTAAGAGTGATTGAGTGTACCAAATTTTATTTTACTGGCTTCCCCCCCATCCCAGGCATGCTTGAATTCCTTAAATTACAGTATTTTTTTAAAAAATCAGTTTTATTGAGATATAATTTACACATAAAATTCACTCATCTTGTATATAAATCAACAATTTTCAGCAAATTTATGAAGTTACACAGTCGTCACCACAATTCCATGTTTTCTTTTTAGGATTGAAAAATTATCACAGTATTTTAAAGAATAAGTAATTGGGCATTTTTCCCCCTCTAAATCCAGGTCAGCCCCCCCACACACACACATACACCTTACCCTTGGTGTATTAATATGTCCTCCGTGGGATGTTCAAACAGGGAGCTCATACCTGAGTGAGTAGTGTGAGCAATGAGACCTTCTGCAGATTGGGGCCAGAGTGGCTGTCACCACTTGTGGTTCGGTGGCAGAAGAGATAAGCAGGAAGTGGGGCAGGAAATGAGATGAGGGTAGAGTGGCAGGAGAGGAAGGGGAAGAAAAGCAGAAGAGATGGCAGAAATAATGGAAAAGCCATCAGAGTTCTAAGAAGACGTGAAACACTTAATGTATTTTCTGAGTAAGAGAGCCCATTTGTTAAAATCTGAGGGTGGAAAAAAATGCCTCCTGGATCAGTTTTTTGCTTTTTGTTTGTTTGTTTTTTGGTGGTACTGGGGATTGAACCCAGGGACATTCTGTCTCCGAACTACACCCCCAATCCTATTTTTATTTTTATTTTGAAACAGAGTCTCGCTACTGGCTGAGGCTGTCCTGGAACCTGTGATCCTGATCCTCCTGTCTCAGCCTCCCAAGTGCTGGGATTACAGGCGTGCTCCACCACACTGAGCTCTGGATCAATTTTATGGGAACATTTCAGGCTTCTTCCTGTTTATTTTTCTCTTCTGTCATCTTTTGTTCCTTCTTCCTGTCTGATTTTCTCACATTACCTGGTGGGTGCCTCGTTAGTCTGTAGTGTGGTGTGTTTGTTGTGCAGTGGAATGAGCAAGGTCAGAGGGTTTCTGCTCCTTCTGGAGCATACAAGGTACTTAGGGAGCTTCTGTTCAAAAGGTCCTTAAACAGTGTATGATCCATGGGTTGTTGGCAGAAATAGGGAATTAGAATTCTGTACTGTAGGTAAAATACAGATATTGTATTATCTCATGGCTGTTGCCATCAAAAAAGAGGAGCTGAATCATGACTTTTAGCTTTTAAGCAAGTTTCTCTAGGAACATCTGATGCCAGAGCCCCTGGCTCATTGATAAGAGCTTCTGGTTTTCTCAAGAAATATACTTGATTTTAATGCAGAGCCACAAAGATAGTCCCACTGCCCAAGGCATCTTTGCCCATTATAGTGATGGGAATCCAGTTTCTGAAGCCATAGTTGAACACTCTTCATGGTAGAGAGACCTTTAGTAGATGTACTTTTTCTGTATCTCTGTCTCATGTAACTGTTCTTTTAATACTTAACATAAAGTAGAAAAATTTCAGTAAGGTGGAGAAATAGCCGAATAAGAATTTAAAAACTAAAGATGAATAACTGAATACATGAATGGAATAAAAAATATGCACGTTAGATGTGTACATGTGATCCTTCATTTCACTTTCTTTCAAATTTTAAGCAACCATGTTGAATGTCAGAAAGTAAAAGGTGGGAACAGTTTCTGTCCATAATCTCACTTTTAGTATTTTCTCTGCTTTCTATACTGCCATTTTTCTCTCCTCCAAGAACCAACTTGTCTTCAATATAAACATGAGCTCTCTGTGAAGCTGATAGTAAGCACTTAATAAACACTCTACATGATCAGGTTTATTTTGGGGAAAGCAGAAGTTACTATTACTGACCATTTTATTGACTGCCTCATTATTGCTTCTAGTTTTTTCACAGGATTTTCACTTTCTTCAAAGAAAGAGAGAAATGAATTATTTCACATAGACACATATTTTATTAGAGAGTAAGAAAATGGACAGAGGTAACTATAAAGTCTAGGGTTGCTTCTTAAGTCCCTAGTTTGAAACTGAAACTCCTATAGTGTAAAAAAACAAAAGTATTTAGTGATCAGAATCCATTAAAAGCTTAAAATGCACTGATAGAGTATTTCACACTTTTCTATTAGTCATAAACACAAAATACACATTTTATTGGGAAACCAAGAGTAAAGATATCACATTGTAGGTAACTAGTTTAAGGTAGCTTTCCTTTCCCATGTCACCCTTGTCCTCCCCCTACACAGCTCAGAGACAGAAATTGTAGTCACCCTAATTCATCTTAGTAAATGAGGGTTTTGGAATGGGAACTAGGTAGTTCAAAGGGAATTCCACATTTAATGGATAGCTCTTTGTATGTATTAAGCAGAATGATAGTTGAGCTTCATAGATTGACTTCGAGTACATGAAAGAGGTTAGCTAAATTTCTCAACCAAAATCAACCAAAACAAGACATTTCCAGCCACACCGAGGAGTGCTTATTTTACAGTACAGTCCCTTTGATTCTTCATTCACTAAACATAGTTGAAAGAAGTCGAGAGACCTATTTTAGACTGAACGTAAGATACTAGAGTGCTCAAGTGCATTTAGTTGGGAATAATATTTACATTTTGTAGGTACTTGTATAAGCACTTGTGTATGTCCAGATGTGAGTGAGTGCCCCCTTTCAGAGACTTCTGTACTGCTTAATTTTTCCAATACTACAAAAATTACTAATAGCAGTTCGTGTCCATTCTCTTCAGAACTGAATTGTGGACAGAGGGATTTCCCTGTACTAAGGGTCCTAGTTTTTCTGTTGAATTTAAAAGAAATACCTCTTGTCCTTAAACTTAAGTTGTTCATAATTGATATCTTTGAAATATGCAGTACTAATGACAAGAATTAAAACATGAACATTCTTCACATTTCCAGAAGAAACATAAATGTTGAATTCTAAACTACCTTCATGGATCTAACAAATATCAGGAGAAAATTTAAAAATAAGTACTCGCAGGATATAGTTTAAAATATTTTTTAGTAGATGGCAAAGAGAAAAGGGAGTACAAAGAAAGGAGGTAGGATGGGTGGAATTTTACTAGTAGAAAATGTTTGGTTAAAGTGTGCCATTTTCTTGAAAGTGAAATTTAGGCTGATTCTACCAGATGTAGGGGAGCATCCCTGATGGGCATAGTTGAGTTACCTTCAATTGGATCTTCATTTACTCCTCAGCATTTTGGACCCAGATGTACCTAGACACCTAATCATCCACCACCATCATTTGGGCTTGTATTTGGAAATCTGCAGACCCGCCCCCCCTTCCCCAATGCTGTTTTGCATGTAATTGAAGTTAGAGGGCATGCTAGGAAAAGCTTTTCTTGAGTAGAAAACAAATAATTGTATTCTGTTTCTGATCTTCATTTATAGCACCAGCAACAAGTGGTGCAGGCTGTGGAACGGGCCAAGCAGGTGACCATGGCAGAACTGAACGCCATCATTGGGGTACGTGGCCTTTCCATTTTAGCTCTGATCTTAGTGTTTGTCGTCAACTCTCTTTACTCTCTTTTTAAATGTTGTTCCACCAAAGCGGCAAAAAGCAATAGAGGACCACAAAGTGAAATTAAGCATTTTGCTTTCATCTCATGTGAAATTTGATGGCGGCCTCAGAAACTTTGGATCACATTCTGACCCATTTATGTTTCTGAAAACTCTTCCTTAAGGAGAGGGATAGTTCTTTTTTCGTATTTCTTTCTTTTACAATCAGCTCCTGTTGCTAATGTAGGCTAGAAGAAAAGGTACAGATTGTCCTGATGTTAAAATGACCTGAGTTCTTTTATCTTTTCTCAAATGATATGATGGAGTATCTTACTGTTTTTAGTAAAATGTATATTTTCACATCTTCCCTTCTACTTTTTCTCCCATGATGAGTAACGGTTCTTAAGGGCTAGTGTCTGTTTGTAGTAGAAATAATAGATGAACTGCACTTTTTTGAAAAATCAGTAGTCCATTTAGAAAATACTTCCTGGCAATAGAAATCCTGCCGGCATTCATGGGTTTGGGCAGTCACTCCAACTCCACTTATATTTTTGTCCTCTTAGAATAAGGTAACAAGTAATAAAATAATGTGATAAAACTTAGAAAGTAATGAAATTGAGGAATTCCTGTAAAGAGCACAATACTCACCTCTCTTTATGCAGATGGTACCAGCAGTTCCTTACTCTGCTGACAACACTATTAACTATACTTGCCTCTTTCTGCCCCTCCCAAATGCTTTCTTTTGTGTATAGATTATACACAAAAGTCTTTTCTCTTTTTCCCCCTCAGTGTATCCAACACACTTTGAAATGCTAATTATTCCATTTACTTTCATTAAAATTCAAATTGCTAAGTGAAGATGCGGATAAGGGTCGCCTGATAATCAATCTGAAGTGAAGATATTGCTTCAATTATGCCTCTGTCTTTTAACAAGGAAATCAGAACTCTGGGATCACTGCCCATGGTGGTGGGGGGGGTGAGGGCAGTAGTCTGATTGTAGCTTGTTTTTTAATGGGCTATTTGGAGCTCTGTGTTGTGTCCCTTGACCACAAGAAAAAAATGGTGGTAAATTAGCAGGCATAATAAATGGAAAAGAGTAACCTTTATTTCCTCCAAAGTGCCCCTTGGAAAAATGAGGCTGAATCAGAACAAGCCACATAGAATCAGGAATAACATTTGTCATACATTTTCTATGGGGGTGGGAGAATATTAGGATATGAATGCATTTTACTATTAGTTTTTATTTCCTAAAACTCTAGAAAAAAGCAATGTTTAAAGTTTTTTTAAATATTGAGAGCATTTCAGTGTTAAAAATTAAGTCTATGTATACACCAGCTATGCTTGTCTGAAGCATTTGTGTGCATGAATGTGTTGTATCATGTTGGTATGGTGTGTATTTTTGTGTTATTAAATCTCCCACAGGTCAGAAGGGATAAGACCCAGTATTTCTCACCTACTGGAAAGAGTGTATTGAGTGGTGCCTGATAGCAAAGCTTATCAGGGTCACTTCTAGCTTAGTGTTCATCATTTGTATGTACCTCTAAAAGACAGCCAACCCTCCTGCTTTACATCTGATTGGCAGCCTTCTAGAAAAACATAATAATCTTTTTATTTCTTTTAGTCACTGCCTGTACTATCAGTAGAAAGATTAAGTTAAATAAAAGATGCATTGTTTTGTGTTGAATGTTGCTTAAAAATACAAGGGAAGATAGAAAATCTGAACAAGTTCCCTTCATCACATCAAATATATTTTTATACCGGTTTATATGTATTTCATTTTTACATATTTTGTTTTGAATGGGTGATGGATTGCCTTTTCTCAGGGAAATGATGATGTGTATTATATTGTAGCCAAGTTACTGACAGATATTATGTCCATGTGGATTTAATTATTAAAATAAAGCTAATTTAATTTTGTGATCTAAAAACTTATTTGAAGAAGTAACTCAGTAGAACTTCATGCTATCAAAGTAGCATGTGCTGTATTTGGTGGATCTTGTGGAGTTTCAAACTAACTGTATCTGGGCAGAGAATGAAGTAGAAATCACATAATACACTGTTCTGAAAAACAAATTGCAGAAGTAGACAAACACAGCAGTTTTAGGGAACCACAAACCAAGTGAGAAGGAAAGAGCCCAGTTACAAACTCACTGATGAATTTCTGCTGCTGAGAGTCCATCTTTTCCAGCCCTGAATAAGTGCCATGTGTCTCCAGTAGTTTTTGGGCTTGTAACATGGTGGGATTTTAAATGTACCAGTTATTGTGTGTCCTCCTGGGCATGACTATGTTGTGAAGTGGTGGTATTTTGACCTGCTACCAAAAATGAGGAGGGGTCAGGTAAAGATTTTGGTTACTTGATTTTTAGAACATAGTCGGCAATGATTTTCTGTATTGAGGGAATGACAGTTTTTCTCTTGAGGCTAAGACCCATCTAAGCCCCTGCAGATCTTCCTTTATTTATTACTACATACATATCTATTTTATATGTATGCACACCACCCAGACAAGAGCAAATGTTCCCAGATTTAATGAAATCTGATGAAGCACCTTTTTAACTCTGCAATATTATTCTACCTTCATTGGTAAATGAGCCGAACCAGTGATCCATGCAGTTTAAATGCAAAATGCTGAAGTGAGCCCGAAACCTGGAGAGGCGGCTGTTCTCCTGACAATAAGCTAGTTGTGTTTAATGGAATGAAACACAGTTATAATGATTTCTTTCACAGGTCATGTTCAGTTTAAAACTGTTGATAGATTGAAATAAGTTAAATATCGTTTATCTTTTATTTATAAGGAAGAAAACTAAACAAATTCCTGTTTTTTAAGATTAATATTTTGTGTTTTAATTTCATATTTCCTTGAAGCTTTCTCTGAATTCCCCCAAAAGGGCTAAAGGAAATGTTATGTATCTAGTTTGATCTTGTCATGTGTCCTACTAGCCACTGTGTTTTTAAATTAGAATCTCTGCGAGATCACGCTGTTGGAACAACACACAAATTGTAGTTTTAAATCAGTAATATGATCTAATTAGAAATGATGTTTTCATTTCCTGTATTATTAAATTGAGTCATCTGACTATCTTAAAATGCTTTTTAAATCCATTACACTATATAATCAGTGCATGCTGTGTGAATGTGGTTATGCTTAATAAAGGAGGCTAACTTGAAACCTCATAAGAATTTCAACAAAGAAACTACCATTAAGAATAAGTTTTGTTAAGTGTGAACATTGGGGAAAGAATGATTGGCTTGTAAAAATAGAAAAACGTGATTCTTTTGGGAACTCTTCCCACCCTCTTTTTTAACCTAACTCTTGAAGAAAAAAATGATAGAGATATATACGATAAAATAAAAAGCCCCCTTCCCCAGAAAAAATCCCTTAAGAACAAGTATGCCATGATGTTGTAGGAAAATTCAGTTTAGCACTAGAAATGCTGAACCTCAATTTTTACCAGTGACATTTTAATGATAGGAAGTCTGCAAAATTATTTGCCATCAATTGTGAAGGCAATAACAAGCCTTGGTGGTTTTTCACACTCTCTGTGTTAAGTGCTTTCAGAATGACAGCGTAAACTGTGTTAGAGAACTCCAAGGAAGTAAAACTGATTAAAATGTTCATGCTTGAATGGTGCTGATGGAATAGTTCATTTGGACTTTCTCTACCTCCTGCAGCTCAAGCTGAAATATTAAAATTCAGTGGATTTAAATCTCTCTCCTCTCAGCTCAGGAAAAAAACATTACATTTTAATAGGTTTTAAACCCATAATTCATTGGTTTGGAGCAGCACTATTAAATCTATTTAAATATTACTTGTATTACTAAGGAAATGATTTAAATGGCTTTGCCTTTACCATCCTATGTGTTTGAGTTAGTTTAAAAAAAAAAGACAATATTGTGGGGGGGGTGTTTCCCCCCTTAGCATTTGTTTTATTGTCCTTGTCATATGATTGACCCTTAAATTATGTGTGTGTGTGTGTGTGTGTGGTGTGTGTGTGTGTGTCCCCATTTCTTCCAGACTGACTTTCTGGCAGAGGGTATTGCAGGATGACAATTTAAAAAATATATGTCCCTCCTTTTCCATTGTAGATTTCAAATCTGTCATTTTAACTTTCAGAAGCATTTGGATGAGCCATCGTGGTAATTTCCCTTGTCTTTTTAAATAAAGTAGCCATTAGTCGAAAAACTGAAAGGTCTAAATGTATAGAGATATATAAAAACAAATGTGTGTATGTTTCCCCTCCTTATATCAGCAGTGTATGATATATACCCCTTTGGACACACAGCCTTCAACAACACAAAACTTGAAATAAAATTAAAAATACTTTTTTAACAAAATAAAATATGTATTAAGCATCCAAGAAGAGTGTTTTCATTCTTTTCTGTTGGCTAATAAAGGCCCTTCCAAAGTAATTGTAATTTTGTTCTGCTTTTATCCTGTTTTGAGTATGGCTGTGCTGAGGCATGGAGCTGAGACAGTGTTGTCTTTCCTAGGCCCTCCTCCTACCTCTCGGTCCTCCTCTCTCTAGCTGTTGATGCACGAGACTGACAAGAGCTTGCTTTCCCCCAGTGGTCTCTGGAGGGGGCTTTGTAGGAATCCGCCCTTCAAAGTGTCCTATCAGGATGGTGCTTCACTTGCCCAAGATAGATTCAAGAATTCTTCCTTGTTTGAGTTTCCCTCCTCTCTTGATTCACTCTCCCTTAGGGCCCCACTCCTGTTCTAGGATCACTTCAAAATTACCTGCAGCCAAACCCTGGCCCTCCATTTACTAGGGGAACTAAGAAACTCAGGGTTTGACTTCGTAGGCCTCAAGCTTTGTAAAGGGCTATATGAGGTAGGTAGGTGATTGTAGTCACATGTCAGAATCATGGCTTCTTTTCTGATGTAAGTTCTAGGCATAAAACATACTCTTCAACAGCTCAGCTGTCAACTCAGTGTTCACTTTTTAAAAATGTGTGCTTTTCAGGAATCTGACTGGTAAGTTTCCTTATCTTGTTCTGCTTCTCTCAAATCATTACTATTGGTATTTTCTAGATGTATGTAATACTAAATGAACTTAAAAATTAGGTACAAAATTGATTTGTGCTTTCTCAGAGATTGTTACTTGAGCTTTGTCACTGTCTTTACTGAACAGTGTGTTTGGCGCTTCATAGACTGCGGGCCATAGGCTGCATCGTGTACAGAGTTTGGGAAGGGGGCTGGCTTGAAGATGTCCTATTCTTGTACTTGTAGGGCTCTGCTCAGTCGCAGAGCTGTGACGGCGGTGCTATAGCTGAAGGAGTTTTGTATCATATCCCTCTTTACCTTCTGTTGTATGCCTACCCCTCACCCCTTCTCCCCCCTCTTAAAACTGGTTCATTTACTGTGGAACAGGGGATTATATTATTGGGTGATGTAGTCATAATCTAATCTTTCTGCTGCAATTTGAGGCACTGATTTTCCTTCTTTCATAACAAAGACTCTCATATATTTAAGTTAATTTTTTAGTTTAGCTTTTACTTCACAGCCTCCCCCCCCTGAAAAAAATTAGGCAAAGAATAGGATGTCTAATTTGTTGCTTGTGGTATACACTTGGTTAATTTCTATTATAGAGCTTCTCTGGAAGAAATTTCTAGAAGCCGACATTCAATTTCCCCCTCCCTCAAACTAGTGCTGACCTGACTACTACTATATTTCTATTTAGCAAGGGCCCTTCTTCTCTCCTTCCTATGAAGAAAGGCACTTTCATAGCTCAAGATAACATTGTGTAACACAGTATTACAGGAGTTAACTGAATTTGTCTGGGTGGTACATCAGAAATAGCTTAAGACATGTGGAGCATTGGGCTTTCACTAAGAAAGCCTTTTCCAAGATTTTCAAATGTCATTTCCCCCACACCAGAGCATAGCATGTTGAGCCCTGTGCAGGAGGAGGGGTGAGGGACTTTAAACAGAAAAGCAGGTTTCACTCAAGTTAGCTGGTTTTGCAAAGTTGAAAGGGAGGAGCCGGGCATGATGGCCCACACTTGTAAATCCCAGTACTTGGGAGGCTGAGACAGGAGGATCGCAGGTTAGAGGCTAGCATCAGCAAGTATTGAGACTCTCATTAACCTAGGAAGACCCTGTTTCAAAAAAAAATAGGGCTGGAGGTGTAGTTCAGAGGTAGAATGCCACTGGGTGCCATCCCTAGTGCCACAAAAAAAAAGAAAGGGAGGGAGGAAGTAAGGTGGACCAGAGGGGGAGGCATGGTCACTCCAACCAGGCAATTAATGGGCTAATGACAGTGCCCGACTCTTAGGACTTAGGTAAAGTTTCAAGGACTTTTGTTGTATATTTCCAAAGCTTCCTAGGAAATCTGTTTGGAAATCCGTCTATCCCAAAATGGAGTTTAGGTATTAAGTGTTCTCTTAAGGATCTTTGTGAAAAGGTCAAAACCCTTTAATGAATAGTAAGAATGACTTAATTATTATATCTGCTCTTTCATCCAGCAAATATTTTAGTACCATCACCAAATTCTATTAAGAAAGCACATTTTATTTTCATTTTGGTTGATATTTTTAAATATTTTTTGAAATGTATTCTGAAATGATCTTCAGATTACATTTAAGTCATCTTATTAAGGTTTTGGTATTTGTGAGCTTTCTGGTTTTACATTGTTAGTGCACCATGTAATCAACTTTTAATTAATACGTTTTAATTTCAATAAAACTTTAGTTTCCAAGGATATTAGAGTAAAATAATAGAAAACATGGTATATGTATTTTTTATGTTTGCATATATATTTGTAGGTATTGGAATTAGCAATCTAGAAATACACATTATTGATGGCTTACATTTGTTTCAGTCAGACTTATTGAGGAATAATTTATGTAAAGTGAAATTTACCCTTTTTGGTGTGATGTTCTATAAGTTTTGACAACTGAATATATTTGTGTAACTGTCACCACAATCAAGATGCAGAATAGCTCTCCTTACCTCTCAATTCCCCTCCCCACCCCTTTTTTGGTAGACTGTACTTTTCCCTACAACTTAACCCCTATTACCCCTGGCAACAACTTAAGTTTTTTTTTCTCCCAAAATGAGCCTTTGGGAGAATGTCCTGTAAATGGAAGTATGCATTATGTAGCCTTCTGAATTTTCTTCTTTTGTTTAGCATAAGGAATTTGAGTTCATAGGGTTGCCTATATCAATAACTAGATTCTTTGTGTTTCTGGATGGTATTCCGTTGTATGGGTATACCAGATTGTTTATTCATTCACTTCTTGAAGGACCAGGGGGATTATCTAGTTTTGAGTGATTGTAAATAATGCTACAAGAAGTATTTACATACAGGCATTTGAACGTTTGAACGTGAATATAAGTTTATTTCTTTTGGATGATTACCTAGAAGTAAGATTGCTGAGTAAGTGGCATGGTAAGTGCGTGTTTAACTTTCTAAGTAAATGACCTGCTGGTTTCCAAAGTGACCTTATTATTTTGCAGCCTCACCTGGAGGAGAGAACCTTGGCTCTTCGTCATTCACCAGCACTTGGAATTGTAGGTTTTTGAGTAGCCATTATAATAGTGATAGTCATAATGTTTTTATTTTCCCGTAACAACTCCTGAGGTTAAGTGTTGTTTTATGTGCTTATTTGCCCTCTCTATGTCTTTGATAAAGTATCTGTTCGCATCTTTCCAATTTTTTTCTAGAGTCAGTTTTTATTGAATTTTGAACATTCTTTAAATATATTCACCCATTCTTTCATTCATCTTTCTGTTTTTTTTTTTTAACAGTGCCTTTGGAAGAGCACACTTTTTTTTTTTTTTATGGTACCGGGTATTGAACCCAGGGGCGTTCTACCTCTGAGCTACACCCCCGGCCCTGTTTTTTATACTTTATTTTGAAACCAGGTCTCACGAAGTTGTGGAGGCCTCACTAAGTAGCTGAGGCTGGCTGCGAACCTGGATCCTCCGGTCTCAGCCTCCCAAGTACTGGGATTACAAGCGTGCGCCACCACGCCCGGCCGAGAGCACACATTTTTAACATTGATGAATTCCATTTTATGACTAATTTTTTTCTTTTGTGGGTCTCATTTTTGGTGTTACCTCTGAGTAATAATTGCCTCACTCAAGACCGCAAAGATTTTCTACTACTTATTCTTTGAGGAGTTTTACACATAGACCCATGACCAAGTTTAATACTTGTTGATGGTGTGAGATACAGGTTGAGTTGCCTGATGGACATCTGATTGGATTGTTCCAGCATCATTTGTTGAAAAGACTATCCTTTCTCTATTGAGTTGCCTTTGTACTGTTTTTGAAAATCAACTAACTGTATTTGTATGAGTCTATTTCTAGACTGTTCTCTTCCATTAAACTGTTCATTTCTTCTTTTGCCAGTGCCACATTGTCCTGGGTTTACTTTACTCTAGCTTTCATTGTTGATATTCCTAATTTTCTTTTGCAGTGGTTTTTCTTGCCCTTTCTAATACCCTCCAGAATCTTAGGTCTTTATTGTTAGTATCTTAAAGACTGGCTGATGATGAAGGGAAAAAATCCAAGCTCAGTATAAAAATGTTTGTCAAAAATTGTGTCCATCCAGCTCTCCAGCTGTTCCACCCACAATGAGTGCATCTTGCGTTTGCCCCTCGTCCCGGGCACTCTCCCAGTTCGCCTTCTCTTGTAGGTGTATTGTTTCTGCATTTGTCTTCCTATACTTTAATCTTCACACAGCACCCAGGGTGATCTTTTTCTAACATATAATTTGGATCCTATTGTTCCTCTGTTTAAAACCTTCTGATGGTTGTTCTTTTTGTTTAGGAAAAATTCTGAGTTTCTCGCCATGGCCAGTAGACTGTGTGAGCTGACCTTCACCCACCTTCCTGACTCACATGCCATTCACACTCCTCCTTTAACTGTCCTTCAGCCACATCGGCAGTTTTCTTATATACCTGGAACGCTTCCAGCATGTTCTTGACTGGAGTTTTATGTGCAGCTCTTCCTTCTTCTAGCAGGCCCTTCTCCATGTCCTGACCTGGGCTTCCTCGTGCTCTTCAGCATCTCTGTTGTTTTCTCCTCAGGAAGGACTTCCTGGCTAGCAGCCCTTTTTATGTGGGGCTTTATCCAGTTCATTTTTTTGTCCCATGAGCCACTTTTATTTTCCTCGAAGCACTTAGCATTTATTTGTGTGTCACTTTCCCTTCACTAGCTGGTAAGGTCTTGTTTACTTTATAACCACAGTGCCCAGAATAATAGGTAGCTTATAATTTTAAATAAATATGTGTACAGTAAACTAAGTAACTGTTTAATAAGCATGCAGTAACTTACAGTATTGTCCAATAAATATTTGTTAAATAAGCAACTACTGTATTTTGAGCTGTTTTATTTGGACCGCCCCCCCCCACACACACACGGTTTGTAGCCAAGATTGAGAGGAAGCATGGGTTGATAGAAAGTACACAAACCTGGCCGGGCGTGGTGGCGCACACTTGTAATCCCAGTACTTTGGGAGGCGGAGACCGGAGGATCCGGGTTCGCGGCCAACCTCAGCGCGCATGCGCGCGCGATCTCTCTCTCTCTCTCTCTCTCCCCCCCCCCCCACCTAGTGAGGCCCTCCGCAACTTCGTGAGACCCGGTTTCAAAAATAAAGCATAAAAAAAATAGGGCTGGGGGTGTAGCGCGGAGGTAGAACGCCCCTGTGTTCAATCCCCGGTACCACAAAAAAAGAAAGTACACAAACCTGATTGTCACTTACTGTGCAATCTTGGGAATTTCATTTAAGTTTTCTGATATGTAAAACTGCAAGGCTGGTGCTGATAGCCACTAAAGTACTATCTAGTCTAACATTGTATGTAAGCCTGTTTGTTTTGATGATTATGGAATTTTCATTGAATACTTGGAGTTCTTTTGTGTCACTTATTTTTCCAGAGTTATCATATCTCTGGGCTTTTATTCTTTTCCCTAAAAGGATAACTAAAAGGAGTAAACACTTGTTATGTATGCTTTGTGTCAAATACTGTGCTAAGCATTTATATGCATTGCTTTGTTTAATCTTCACATCAACCCCATGTAGAAAGAGATATTATTATCCAAACTTTAAACATAATGAAACCAAAGCTCAGAAGTGAGAGTGGTTTTCTTAAGGCCACACAGAGGAAGTGGAAGAACTGGAATCCCAAACTTCCCCTGAGTTTAGAGCTTGCACATGTAATCATCAGGCTGCTCTCATCCCTCATTTGTTCTCTTTACTCTGTGTTCTTCTGTCTGTTACACTGGAATGGTATTCTCTTTAATCTGAGATCCACTGTTAGGATTGTCCTGAGCTCAATGTTGGGTGGAAATTGGATGTGCCTGATTCACATAGAAATTGGTTAGCCTAAATTGTCTGCATTATGTTACTTCCATACATAATTGGATACTCTTGACATATGGTGTTTCTTCCTGACTGTCACATCTTAGTCTTATAAGATCCAAACGTTGTCATAAACACCACTGCAAAGCAGGTATTTTAAACTTAGGTCTTGGGATCTAGGATTTCATGCTTAAGCATTGGTTGTCCATTAGGTCCTTGAAATGTTTGCAAAATTGTATGTTTTTGAGGAATGGGAATGTTTTGGAGAAGAGTTTTTGGTCTTCAGATCCACATAGGGTCCCATAATACAAATAAGTTTTTAAACTATGCCTTATGAGATAGGATTGTGCAAGATTCTGATATGAAATAGTAAAATGTTTTATGGGATACATATAAACAGAACATATTCGTCTATAGCAGTAGAAGGAGGTATTGCTGAATGGTTGTTCAGAAACCTGGAAATCAGGAGTTTAAGTAAATTTGTTTCTAAATATTGCCCAGGGAATTGGAAGTAGGAGAGTTTTTTGATTAACAACTATTGGTGTTAAGCTATTTACAGGCAGCAGTGGCTGGGGAAGGGGGTATGACTGGTAGAAGAGGACAACAAAGGGATTAACACAGGCAAGTGGCCAGTGAAGGGGGACATAAAAACGTTAGAAATCATAGGACTTGTCCTTATGGTTTGGGTAGTCCTACCTTTGAAATTATTTCATTGCTTTATGCTAAGTTGCATTCTTTTACTCTGCTTCTATTTCACTAGTGAAAAATCTTATCTATCCTATGTGTGAATAAGAACTACCTTGCAGGATATAGTAATATTGCAAACTGAAAAAGTAATGTTATGTTAATAAACAAGACTTAGAGCTAATATCCTTCCCCCACAAGTCTCTTAGGAAAAACTAAAAATGGCACAATCTTAAATCCTTTTTAAGGCAGCTCCATGACTAGCCTGCCTGCCTGCCTGCCTTCCTTCCTTCCTTCCTTCTTCCTTCCTTTCTTGTGATTCTTTTTCTTTTTTTTTCTTTTTCCCTTAGTGGATTAATAAAAAAGGGAAGGGTTTATCTAGACCCAGGTTAGGTTGTCTTTTCTGACCAACAAAGGTTGATTCCGAAGCAAGGTGATAATCATGGTTTTGGTTTTTGTTTGTTTTGTTTTTAATCTCTGCAGGACATTTCTGGGTTGATTCAAAGCAATTTGTAGACACAGCTCTGCACAAATTAATATCTGGGAGAAGAAACTGTTGAGTGGGGGCAGCTTAAGTTACTGAAAGCTTAGAGTTGTTTTTGGATTTCTTTCAGCTAATAGTGTTAGAGTGGCCTATGAGGAAAGCTAAATGTCGAGTCGAGGTAAGCTTTGTTGTTTATTGATTCTCCCATGTAGGCAGAGCCTACCGTCTACTATGGAATCTACTATAGAGTCTACTATGGAGGGTAAAACATTCTAGGTGTTCTTTCCAGTCTTCCTTACAGATAGCTCTGGGAATGGGACCCTATCCAAGTCAGTGACAAATAAGGAGATATGTTTTTCTCCTTAACAGAAAGACTCATGGAGAATTATCTTCATTTCTGTGTTTTAACACAGTTGTATGAGGTTAGAGCAGTGGTGGGGGTCTTATGATGAGGAACTTGGATACAAGGGAGGCTATAAGAATTAGTAGTTGACCCAGGGCCCTGATATCTATCCCATCCTGGCCTTGTTATATTTAGGCTACTTTTATTTTGATATTCTATAACTTGAAGAGGAATTACCTTTATTGAGAAGTGTGTGTGTGTGTGTGTGTGTGTGTGTGTGTGCGCGCGCGCGCGCGCATGTGATATTTTAATGCTGCGATGACTCTCCTTAAATATAACAAAACACTGGAAACAGCCTGAACATCCAGCAATTGGGTACCACTTAAATAAACTCACATCTAGACAATGGCATACTATGCAGCCATTACAAATGATGCATTACTTAGGGATATGGGAAAATGTTCTTGTTACATACTAAATAGGAAAAGAAGGAACAGACCAAACTATAAGATAGCTTGGTGTTATTTTCTTTTGAAGTGTTTAATATATGCATTGAAAAGATATTGGATAGATTCACCAACATTATATCACTGTTTTCTTTGGCTGATAAAATTACACTAGATTTTCTATTTCTTTCCACTCTGCTTGTTTTCACTTAACACAATTTTTCTAATCTGAAAAAAAATTGTATTTATATAATCGCCAGGCATGGTGGCGCACGCTTGTAATCCCAGTACTTTGGGAGGCGGAGACCGGAGGATCCAGGTTTGCGGCCAGCCTCAGCCCTCTCTCTCTCTCTCTTCCTGTCTCTCTCTCTTTCTCTACTTAGTGAGGCCCTCTGCAACTTCGTGAGACCCGGTTTCAAAATAAAGTATAAAAAATAGGGCCGGGGGTGTAGTGCAGAGGAG